>PVJI01008420.1:0-71322 GCA_004026765.1 Micronycteris hirsuta
ATTTTATCTTTATTTATTTTTAGAGAGAGGGAAAGTGAGGGAGAAAGAGAGGGAGAGAAACAGCAATGTATGGTTGCCTCTCACATGGCCCTCACGGGGACCTGGCCCGCAACCCAGGCATGTGCCCTGACTGGGAATCGAACTGGGACCGCCTGGTTCCCAGCCCGCGCTCAATCCACTGAGCTACACCAGCCAGGGCAATATTTGTTATTATAATTGATTCTAAGCCAACCAGATCTTTTTTGTTTTTGCATTTTTTTTCTTAAATACAGATTCTTCACCAGGTTTCACATGTCCAAGGAGATACTACCATGTCATACTGTACACTTTTTAAGTGATCAAAATAATAAAAGTGCAACAGTTGTAAAAAATCAAAAGGGTTACATGTATTTCCATGAATTACAAAGTACTTTCCCAATCACACCTCAAGGAAGAATTTTAAATTTTTCAGCACTACCTTTCAATGTTTAATCTATCCTTTTTTATGAAACTTCATTAAGTACAAACCACATAGGGTGAAACTATTAAGTACACACATACAGGGTGTGGCTCCAGGCACTGCATAGAGCCAGCACGTATTTTAATTAGCCAGAGAACTACTATGTGTCACTGTCTCTCGTATTTCATAAGCCATAGCCACATGAGACCTGTGCTGAAAAATACTGACACCAGCCCTCCCAATGCACAAAGTGCATTCTCAAGTTTCAGTACGGCAGCAGCTTTGCAGGACAGGGTGGCATTTGCAACTCATCTTCTCGTGGTCTCCAAAATAAGGACAAGGCCATTGCTTTTAGAGTATTAAAAAGTCTGCAGAGGAAGATAACTGTACAACCCACTTCCTCATTTCTTTACACCACAGTCCTCCAAAGCACATGCAGCCTGGCCGATTTCTATGAATTCACAACAGTCAGACGTCTCAAAAATAGCTCTGGATGATCTGGCACATCAGACCTCCATTACTCCTGGGGCCTCACCCTGCGCGGGCTTGCACACGAATCAATATTTTAGAGGGAAGAAAGCATCTCAAAGGATGTATCAGCAGTTTTATAACGTTTTATAACACACTACTTTTTAATTTGCCCAAAGTTCTTCCTCACAACACAGAACCCTTACCAGCTTCTGAACTTATTTTCCAATTTAAATTCCTGAGGAAATTTAAAACCTTCCTATTTTAGTAGCTGTAAAACTCCATTCACACTGGCATTACAGTCTATTTCTACCTGGCAGTAACATTCACCAAACACCTACATGCTCCCGCATAGAACTGAGTCATTTCCTCTTCTGGAGGAGATTGTTTCTTCCTCTGTCTCTTTTTTTTTATTGTTGTTCAAGTACAATTGTCTCCATTTTCTCCCCACCACTCCCACCCACCCCAGCCATCCCCACCTCCCACCCTCGATCCTACTCCCCTTTGGCTTTGTCCATGTGTCCTTTATACATGTTCCTTCACAACCCTTCCCCTTCTTTCCCCGTTATTCCCTCCCTCCTCCCCTCTGGTTACTGTCAGATTGTTCTTTATTTCCATGTCTCTGGTTATATCTTGCTTGCTTGTTTGTTTTGTTGATTATGTTCCACTTATAGGTGAGATCATATGGTATTTGTCTTTCACTGCCTGGCTTATTTCACTTAGCATAATGCTCTCCAGTTCCATCCATTCTGTCGTGAAGGGTAGGAGCTCCTTCTTTCTTTCTGCTGCATAGTATTCCATTGTGTAAATGTACCAGTTTTGGGATCCACTCATTTACTGATGGGCACTTAGGTTGCTTCCAGCACTGGCTATTGTAAATTGTGCTACTATGAACACTGGGGTGCACTGGTTCTTTTGATTTGGTGTTTCAGGATTCTTAGGCTATAATTCCAGCAGTGAAATTGCTGGGTCAAAAGGCAGTTCCATTTTTAGTTTTCTGAGGAAATTCCATACTGTTTTCTACAGTGACTGCACCAATCCACATTCCCACCAAGAGTGCACTAGGGTTCCCGTTTTTCCACATCCTTGCCAGCACTTGTTGTTTGTTGATCTGTGTATGAAGGCCATTGTGACTGGTGAGAAGTGGTATCTCATTGTGGTTTTAATTTGCATCTCTCTGATGGCTAGTGATGCTGAGCATCCTTTCATTGTCTCTGGGCCTTCTGTGTATCTTCTGGAGGAGATTCAAAGCACAACTCTGTGAAGCAAAATAGTCCAGGGTAGGTAGAAAGTGACATACTTGCCAAAAAAAAAAAAAAAAAAACCACTGAACCATAGTCTCTCACTTAGTGAAAATAGGCAGTGAAAAAAAGATCCACAGAAAAATGCGTATAATACATGGTAGGACAAAAGTAGGTTTACAGTGTTTGTATGGAAAATAAGACAATAAATTAATAAATAATAATACGAGAATAAACTGCGTTTCACATACAACTGTAACCAGCCGTTGCCCCACCTTGCACTCTATTCAAATGAAAAAGCCCTTACTCACTAAAAACGCAAGTCTGTAGCAACTTTCAACTAAGAAATGAGCAAGTTTATCTCTAACCAACAAAAACGCGATTTTTCTAATTTGTTATGTCACTCTTCCCCTTTTTTCTCTTCTCCATTTCCCATTTATTTTCTGTGAGGTGTTGATTTAAAAAAAATAAAGGAAAAGTAGATGCAAAGTCAGGAAACTTAACTGAGATTCTGAAAATTTTCTAATGGCTAGAATCATTTAAAAGCCAGTTTGTTTAATCAGTCCCTAAATTACTGAATGTGAGAAGCAGTAAGAAAATAGTCTACTGGAAGCAGTAATGCTTCATAATTCTGGTCTTATTTGTAATAGCACAAAAGTGGAAATAACCCAAATATCCCTTAACAGGGAAATAGAAGGACAAATGGAAGTGTGCCCATACAGCGGATATAGTCAGCAATGAAAAGGCATGAACTATTAATGAAAGAGCATGAATAAATCTCAAAATCTTTATACTGAATAAAATCTAGCCCTCCCAAATATACATACTATGTCTTTCACTTATATAACATTCTAAAAAATGCAAACTAAATCCACAATGATGTAGCTCAGTGGCACCCTGGGGCAGGGGAATGAAAGCAGGGAGGGAGGGATTGAAAAGTAGTACAGGGAAACTTTCTGGATCCACCACAGTATATATTTTTTAAATCTAGATTATAATGAAGACTTTATAGGGGTTTACAAATTTCAAACTTCATCAAATTGTACACTTTTTACATGTGAAATTTATTATATGGTAATTATTGTACAATAAATAAAGATTTTTTAAAAACTATGTCCTCATAAAATGCCACTCCCACAAACAAATCATTCAAGTTCCTGTCAAAATTCAATCTTCCAGGGGCTCTGATTCAAGACGGCAGTAGGAGAGAATCCTGCACTCACCTCCTCCCACAAAAATGCCAGATCTACAGCTACAGGTGGAACAACTTCTCCGGGAAAATACAAACAAAACACCTAGCACTGGCTGAGTGACTCCTACACCGTAGGCAAACAAGAGAAGGCCTGCATGAAAAGGTTCGGAGGGGCTGGGGCAAAACACGGCCATCAACTGTGAGAACAAGGGAAATCTGATGTTGTTAGACATTTATCTCTTGATGATGCAGCAATGAAGGACTGGGAAAGTAATAAAATCCCCAATTATAAGAAAAGATGAGACTGGTTGAAAACAGAAAAAGAAAGGAGAAACTATAAAATGGGGGAAAATATAAGCGGCGGCTGTTTTCAAACCCAGAGCAACATGTGGCTTAGATCTCTGGTCCTGGGAAGATGGGAAACAGAAACGTGAGTCCAGGATTGGATTTGCTGGGGCAGCGCTTTCCATATATTTAGCCACGTAATCTTCATAATAATCCTAGTAACAACAGCAGTCCTAAGTACTGCTATTATTTGCAATTAACAGATGAGGAAACAGAGGTGCAAAAAAAATTCAGAAGCTGGCCCCAAATCACATTATCTAATAAGTATTGGGGAAATATAATTAAAAACAAAATGTACTCCCAATATAAAAAAAAATCTCTCCTTTACATAGTTAGAAGAGAAAAAAAAGTTTTATTATTGAATAAGCATCAAACCAGAAGGTAATGTGCATTAAGGGCGACCCACTCAGAGATTGAAAGACAGGAAAAATTTTAGCATTTTTATGTAGTCAAACAAATACAACCCATCATGAAAATGTTCACAAGAAAATCAATAACTAGTCCTCAGGTAAGAGGACTTGGTACACCATTTGTCACACGTGGGGCATCCTAAATCCATGGTAATTTGGGTGATCATCTGTGTTAGCTCACTGACTTTATCCAGAGGAAAACTAAGTATCTCAATCTTTTTGACCAAAGGTAGTTTCAGGGCCAGGCACCCACCTAAGTTAGGCTCCTCCCCTCCCACAGAAATTGGAAGATAGAGGTCCAGCTTCCTCAATGAGTACGTTTCAAAGAGATGGCTCTGAAGGATCTTGAGAAAGACATTTTTGGGTCTTAAAGTTGGCAAGAGCCTACGTGGAGTTCATAAAGATTTACACACATCTCAAAGAGACAGAGGAAGAACTTGCAATTACAAGTTTTCTAAACTAAACGCTCTAAGAAAAGGGAGGAGGTAGAAGTCTCTTCCCTTATTTTTAAGGAGAATCAAACCACTAATCCTTCATGTGTACTTGCCCCTACTTACATAAGCAGTGGAACTGGGGTCTGAACCAACAGAGTCTGGTCTACAATCTGCACTTTTACACTTTTATTTCTTAGGAGCTTCATTTCTATTTCTTCCCACATAGAATTACATTTCTAATTCTCACCTTTTTTGTCTTCAGTTTGACAAATAATAGATGTAAGGATCAAGTTAAAAATCATAAATATTGTGCATCATACAGTCAATAGGATTTACTTAATTCCCAAAGATGAAACATTGTAGCAAATACAGCTCAATTCTATCAATAAATTGGCAATCTGCCCACCTAATGATGCATTAACAACCCGGGCAGGTCAGAAATATGAGGTCATTTTATATACATTCCAAATGATTATTTGTAAAAGTAGTTGTTTACCATGTAGCTATATTTACCAACATATAAATCATTCAAGGAAAAAATACTTGGGGATAAGAAGGTCAAAAAAATACTTGGGAAATGAAAATCAGCAGTATTGCAATAAACAGGCAGATTATAGGGCAATTAGCAGAATATAGAAGAGACCAAAATCACAATGAGTATGCATAAGACAGATTTTAGACCCATGTAATAAAACCACTGCTGTTTTTGGAAATAAAACTCTATTTCTAAACTAGCTCTTTTCTTAAAGGATCTATCTCCTTTTCTTTTTTTTATTGTTGTTCAAGTTCAGTTGTCTCCATTCATATACTCTACAAGAATTTTTATCTGCATCCCATATAAGAACACTTCGAGAGGATGGGATAACCACCTTCCTGGTATAATTTGAGTTCTTCTTCTGACCAAAATAAGTTTAATAAATCCATTCAAAACAAGAAAAAGGGATAATGTATGACATGTACTAGTTCAAATTTAATAAAAATCGACCAAGATGCAGTTAAACAATATACAGCAAAGATAGATATTGGATTAAGTATCCCTTTGTATTAGCCTTCTATAATGACTCATTGTCTTTGTTCTTCCCTGAAGAAAACGCATAAAAGGAGTTACTGTAGAAAGGACCAAACTGACATGTATTCATTTATAACCACAGGACACATCATTAGAATAAAATAAAGGTCTAAGTACTAACAAAATAATAAATATGTAAATCCAAACTAACATATAAAGACAAGACTATTAAAGGTTCTAAAAAGGAGACTTTTCGTTTCATTGTGTATGAAACATTGTGGGGGGAACAATGGGAGAGGAGTGTATTGTAAAACTACTAATTTTGAAAACATAATCCAATATTAACATCAGATAGTTTATTGTTCAATTTGCAATTTTCATGATTGCTAAATATACTTGCAGTCTGTGCCACAAAATACCTATTAGCAGGTTATCTTTTTATTGAAACAGCAATAAATTCCGATCTTTTAAACCCAAGTCAAACAACTTTACTACTCCTGCTAAAAATCCAGTCAATAAAAATGTCTATAACTTAGCCTTCCAACCCACAATCTACTGAACCATTTATTTATAATAGACCAACAGAGTTTCAAATAATTCCCTTCCCTGTTGAATTCCTGAAAATCAACTTTGTATTCAAGATCCCAAATTTCCCACTGATAATGTACCTCTACAAGCTACCTATAGTTAACCAAAAATGATGATGATGATGATGATAATTATAGCAGCTAACAATTTGTTGAGGGCTTACTATGTGCCAAGCAGTATCTAAGTGCTTTACATGCATTTTGTCCTCAGAGAAACCCTATGAGATAAATAATATAATTAACCCAATTGCTAGATGAGAAAATGAAGAAACAGACTGGTGGAACAACTCACCTAATGTCACACAGCTACTAAATGACAGAGCCAGACTTCCAACCCCTGAAGACTAGCTCCAGAGCTCATATCTTAACTACAAATTTAACTGTTAAGAAAACATTTTGTCCTTTCCTGTCATCTACAAATAAGGCCCTTCAGTATTTAATCAAAAAAAAGTTAACATTGACTCCTCCATAGAAGTTATTATGCTGAGCCATGTGAGGCCAAAAAGAAATGTAGACGTGGATACTGTGACAAGTTGCTTAAAATATAATGAGAAAAGACAAAGCAATAAATTAATTATATTAATTAATTACAGTCAAAAATTTAAAGTTTAAGACAATGAAAAACACATTTAAAAAACCACTGTGTATACTAACTGCCCAGTTAATTATCTATGTAGGTGCCGTCAGAATTTTGAGGCAGGAAAGAGAAGTCCATGAAGTGGGCTCCACCTCTGACACTTCCACTCACCAGTTCTGTGATTTATGTACCTTCTGGGAGCATTGTTATGCTAATTTATTTAATAATTCCAAATTATACTGATATCAGCTGTTTTCAGATTATGAGTTACAACTCATTAGTGAGTCATGAAATCAATAAAATGGGTCAAAACCAGCAACTTTATTTTTTAAATGGACTGGTAAGGAGAATGGAAAATATCGATATTGTCCTAGTAAGTCTCTTGGATTTGAACATATATTTGTGTATGTGTGTATATACAGAATGTTATGTAAAATATATTTCTTAATATGGACACAGTCATGAAACTTCGAAAGCCACTGTCATATTTCAAATTGATAGGAACTGCAGGAGACTATATAAGCTAGAAGTCCTTTTCCTATAAAGAGCTTTCCGAAGATGAACAAATAGTTTTCTCCACACTGCAACCTCCTCAGGAGAGGCCACCGCGTCTCACTAACATTCGTACTTCCAGTGCTGGCACAGTGCCTGGCAGAGCCGGGCTCCAGTAAATGAGGGAGAGCTGGAGGGAGACATGGAAACAGCCAGAGACAGTTAGGAAATCAGAATTTACCTCGACTTTAGAGAATTGACAGGATTGTGATAATTTAAAGAAAAGAGTAGTGGGCATTTTCAGAATTCATTCTTTCATTTCCTGACCTTATAGTAGAGCTGGGAAGGAAACAGAACGAAGTGTTCTGCTCAGAGTGGGGAGAAAATACACGGAATGACACAGCCTTCAGGATGCCCGCCCCCCAGGCCACTGACCCACCCCCAGCCCAGGGAATAATGGGAAGGTTATACGTCCCAGGACCTGAGGCCGGAAGAATGCACTCAGAACACTGACAGGGGCCAATGTTAACCCTTTTCTCAAAAAGATAAAATTAGAGGGTGGTGATTCATGCTTCCTATTTTAAACAGGAGTACCGAGAACAAAGGTTAGATTTTACCTAAAAAGTGGAGGAGCATCAGAGAACTGGGAAATAAAGCCTTGGGCTAATTCCCTTAGCATCTAACTGCATCCTGCCTTCAAGGATTGTGCCCCAGAACTTCTCAACCATTTTTCCAGAGAAATCAGTGAGTCACTGCTCTCCCGAAGCAATCAGTGCATCCCAGCACTGAACAGGCAGGAGTTCGGTCATAAATGGGCGCAAAGGAAGGTGGTTCATCTGTGGCTCGGGCACTGATGCCTAATCAGAAACAGGAGAGGTTCTTAAAAGGCTACACACTGTACTTCAGGGAATTCTTCTGGTCAAAATCCACACCAAGTCCTGCCACGTGGTACTTAAATCATCTTACATCTTTCCTCCTTTGATTTATTCCTTGATTTATTCTTTGATATTTTTCAAAAAAAGAAAAGAAGGAAAAGAGACAGGAAGGGAGGAAAAAAAGAGAAGAAAGGAAGAAAGAAATAAGAAAGGAAAATAAACAAGAGTTTCTTTCCTGGCAGGTATTAAGAAATTATCATGGAGTGGCTCTGGCAGAGTGAAAATTTTACCCCTCCATCATGAGAGGACCAGGGCACATCTGTGCTGGCCCAGGACCTGACTGCCAGCAGATCCAGGTCTTATTCACGACCAACTCTTCATGAATGTGTGTCAGCTGGCATCTGACTGGGTTCAGCCGGTGGGAGAGGAGTCGGAAGGGAGAAGCAAGAGTAATTCTCCTCCTACCTGTGTGCCTCTGGAGGATGCTCTGGCCAGGCTGTACGTCTCTTTTGGCTCCATGCCCCTGCCTAATAAGTCCAATGTGGTACCGACTTCACCAGGTGACCCCAACCACTAGGCTCCAATCACTCCAATCACCTCTTCCCTTTGTCTGCTCAGCCTAAGGGTGACAGTTACTGCCTGCTCTTGCCAAACTCACTTGCCTCGCTCGTCCCAGTTGCGTTTCTCAGCTTTCCCACCATCTGTGTAGCCAGTTCTCCACATTATAGTCCCTCTGCTTCACATACTCAAAGTGCTGTGTGCTCTCCTTACGGGGCCTCGCTAACACAACTCTTTAGAAACGGTGCTAAAAAGAGAGAGAAGAAAAAACCTGTATACCATTAACTATGATTGTAATAAGGTCATTTCTTTGGTAAAATAATTAACTTCTTCAAAAACAGTCTTTTCTACCTGCTTTCACTACTCAAATCTTAATAGTCAGTGTGGTCTGCGGCCTGATTTGGCTCTACAAAATGACTTTAGGAGGTACATAGATAATCTCTTCTTTTCCCTGATTTAACAGTCATGCACGTATTTAAATGTGTTAAAGCTATCGCTCTGCCTTATTACAGGTATTTTATGTGAAAGCAGGCCAGTGATTTGGGAAACAACTGCAACAGCATTACCTCAGAAGGATCCAGAGGGTCTGAACATCAAAATCCTTCTGAAGGGCACGAAAAGCTAACAGGGTTTTATTACCTACCCTTCATTATTGCTAAGTCAAAATGACTATAACCTGGGAGGGAAACAAATTGGATACAGAGAAAAATTACACTCAAAAGGGATGTCTGGAATTTATCATTTCAAAACCTTGGGGAGCAGTATATTCATTTATTCATTCATTTCGGTATTCAGTGAGTTCCTATTATGAGCCAGGCACTATCCGACATGCTTGGAAAGAACAGTGAATCCAGATCCACACCCTCATGGAAGAAAAGTAGGAAAGCGATGGGCAATCAAATAATCTCACTACTATAGCATCCCTATTGGGAGCAGCACACAAGGCAGAGTCTGCAAAGGAGAGAATGATAACTGGGGATTTGACCATGTCTGGAAGACCGGGAATGGCTTCTCTGAGGATGAGCGGAGAGCTGGCAAATGAGTAGACATTAACTAAATACTTCTGACAGAAAAAACAGCAAGGCATGGAAGGCTATGACCAATAAAAAGCTCTAAAGTAAGAACACTGTGCGGTAGTTGGAGGGAGCAAGAAAAATCAAGACGAGACGATGAAGTGGGACCCAAAATCAGGCAGGACTTTTTAGGTCATATTTATACACTGACATTATTATCCTGATATCCTTCACTGTATCTTTTAACTCTAACAACACTGTTTTGTTCCATTGTATTTTGTTTTATATTTATGCTGTATTCTCAACATGAGATTTTTTACTTAGGGTCTTGAAAAAGGTTTTCATAAATGTTATCTAAAGTTTTTTTAAACCAGTTTAGAGAAAGCTATTAAATAAATATTGTACATGTGGTAGGTAGATGTGGTAGAAACTATGAATTAATGAAGTTTAAGAAACCCTGACATAAGAAATAAAATTGTTCCTGAGTGATTTCAATACCGGCAAGGAAATTTCACAACAGTGTGGTTTGCTGGAAATTTTCCATCATGCTTTAACTGCCCTCAAACTCTCCTCAAAACAGATGTTGCTAACAGCTTCTGGCTCAATTCCTGGCATATAGAGTGAGAACATGTGGGATATTAGCTTAATGGTTACTAAACATACAGTCTGAGGAGATGGGCAATATTGACAAGACCTGCCAGTAAAAATTCATTTACTTTCAAAAATAATTTTAATGTTAAAAAACACTAGCTCCTTTTTTTCTAATTGCAAGGTGTATGATTCATGATTCAGAACTTAGAGGGAGTATAAAAAACAAAAATCTCACCACTCTTTGATAAATGAACTGTTGACATTTTAATATTTTTCTTTATTTTTCTATGAACTTACATATCTGATACATGTACACAATTCATATTGCTATTTATCAAATGTTTGTGTTTTAGATTATCATAAACATTGTTCTAGACCATTAAAAATGCTCCCCAATAGTAATGAGTATACCTAGTACCCAGCTCTTGGTTTCTAATTCCATTCTCCAATGAAAGGAACCAGGGATTCACAGAGAAATGGCTATTTCTAGGTCTAAGTCAGAAAATATACAAGAGGCACCGGGGGCATCTCCAGTGAGAAAGTAAGGACACACAAGCAGCACACACACAGCGACAGGAGTACATCAAAGGGGCACGCGCCAACTGCCAGAGCCCCTGATTGCCAAAACTGGAGCAATCTGAGCAAAAAGGTAAATAAATTAATATTAAGCTATAACCCAAAGTACATAATAAACATCCAAGTTCATACTGATATAAATAAATAATAACAAATAATGGGAGAGAATAGACAAATTTCCTGTGATGAATATCAAATATTTACGTAAATACTCCATCGTCAAAGAAGTAAAACATAACTTCCCACTCCTTAAGTGTAAGCTGCGCATAGCAACTTCCTTCCCACGACACAGCATATGGGGTGGGAAGGAGGACAAGTTTACAGAGAAGTCTGGCAGAGGTCATCTCAGCCAAGTGGTCGAGGTTCAGATTAACTATGGTATGTTAACATGTTATAGTGTGTGCCCTTGATAAGGTGTGATGAAAATCGCACTTTATCTCTGTGATCTTTCTCCCCAAAATCCAAAACCTCAGTCTAATTCTGAGAAAAACAACAAATCCCAATTGAGAAACATTTTGTAAAGTATCTAACCAGTACTCCTCAAACCTGTCAAAGTCATCAAAAATAAGGAGAGTCTGAGAAACTGTCACAGACAAAGAAATGGGTAATCTGGTGTCCTGAATGACAAAAGGTAATCTGGTGTCCTGAATGGTATCCTGGAACAGGAAACTGACATTAGGTTGAAACTAAGGAGATCTGAATAAAGTACTGACTTTAGGTTAACAACGATGTGCCTATGTCAGTTCATCAACTGTAACAAATGTGCCTTGGCTAAGTGAGAGGTTGGTAACAGGGGAAACCGGGCACTGACTACGTGGGAACTCTCTGTACTACCTGTGCAATTTTCTTTATATCGAAAACTGTTCTAAAAATAAAGTTTATTTAAAAATGCATACCAAAGATATTTTGAAAACATTTTAAATTACCACATAATAATCTAGAGTTTATTATAATTATTTAAGAATTTCCAAGTGAGCAAAATAGAACCAGAGACATAGAAATAAAGAACAAACTGACAGAAACCAGAGGGGAGAGGGGAAAGGGATAATAGGGGGAAAAAGGGGGAAGGTCTTCAAGGAATGTGTATAAAGGACCCAAGCACAAATATAACAGGGGAGGAATGAATGTAGGAGGTGAGGGTGGGGGGAGAGTAGTGGAGGGAAAACGGGGACAACTGTAACTGAACAACAAAAAAAAATAAAAAAGAATTCCCTTATTGATGAAAACTTGAGCCATTGCCAATTTGCCCCTATTAAAAGTAATGGGGTGATGAGTACTTCTACATACATATTTGGGTCAGACCTTTGATTATGTCCTAACAATAGATTTCTAGAAGTTCTTTCTACTTTTTTAAAAAGTCAAAATAACACATTTATCTTCATTAGCTCTAACTGCAATAATAACCAAAAGCATCGTATGTCTCATTAGACTGTAAAACTTTTCTGAAATAAGTTCCATTCCTCTAAGCAGTAAGGAAAATATCCAAAATTTGAATTCAACTTCCAGCCTTATTCACTGATTTATGTATATTCGTTCAATAAATATATGAGTAGCTGCTATATACTAGGCAAACATACTATTAGGAAAATCATTTAACACCTTAAAACCCGACACCCCTGACGACACACAATACAGGGACCGTCACAGAACCCTTACTTTTGACAGCTGAAGACCATTTCCGGGTCCTTGCAATGACAGTGTGTATGGATAGTAAGTGCAAAGTGTTGTTACACAGATTTTTGCAGCACTTGATACTCCAGGCCAAAATGTGATTTTAGCTAAAAAAGATTCTTCCCATATTAGCATTTGGTGACTTTTGAAAATGCTTAAGAACTTAAAATTTTAAATCTATAATTCATGATATTTTTTGTAGTATTCTTCATCTCCTTTAACTTCACTGCCCTCTGGTGCCACCTAATGCCAGTCTTCTCAGGCACTTCTGTGCTGCTTCATCTTCCCACCAATGTTATTTTGAGCCTGGGTGTAACCCCAGCAGCAAAACTTCCCTTCATTGTCTTCAGCATGCTCGTGTGTCACCAAGCTCTTCAAAACTGTTGCCAGTGTTTCCATGACATGATTGTTTGTTTCTTCCTAAAACGTGGAAATCACTTCAAGAAATATAGTAATGATATCTGTCAGACTCCTTGGAAAGGTTCTCTGCCATGGAGAGCTGCATGCAGATGGTTTATTGGGGTGAGGGGGTGCCCCAGGAGATACATCTGTAAGGAAGTGAGGGAGGCAAAATGGCAGAGAGAAGAAGGTGACCCAAAGGTGGTTCCAGTGGAGGCCTGCCCGATCCTACAAGGAGCTCTGGAGCTGGGACTGCGAGATGCCCCAAATCAAAGCAAGAGGGCTACACCTTTAAATCCCCTCATTAAGCATCCCCTTGGAGCAGGACAGCCTTGGAGAGGCATTTTTCTGTGGTCAAAGGCAATGCCCAGCTGTGAAACCAATGCAGTCTATCACCTCAGCAGTCAGGGCAGGGGTGGGTTGGAGGTGTGGCCAAACCACCAGATGAGGGTGTGGGGCAGAACAGACCACTATAGGTCTGTTCTTACTAAGTCTTTGCCTGCTCGTTCACTCCCACCAGTGGATCTCAAATTAAAAGGATCAAGCTATTAAAGATGAAATCTATAATCAGACACATTTTTTCATCAAAGAGACTTCTGAGAGCACATAGTCCATATCAAACATGTGAGCTCATTAAGGAAAGAAGGCACTCATGTGGGCAGCTCCTGGCATAGTGTTTAGGGAGGCACTCTGTAAACATCTTTAAAAGATACCAAAAGCATCATTATTCTTAAGCATTACAGTCATTTTTCGGAAGTATAAGAAAAGAACATAAAAACTAAAATATAAATAATATACAAGGACCAATAATGAGATAAAGACATCTAAATCAGTTCCCAGCACAAAAATCTGAGGGAGAACCCTTCAGATAGATGCCTGTCTGCTTAGAAAGATTAGGAATCACACTAGAACACCTATATTTGAGAAACTGATCATTTAACCCTGGAAAATAAAATTCCTGTAAACATAGTTGTAGCAATGTGGGATGTTCTCAGTGGACAATTTCCAACACGTTAACTAAATCCTTTCTTTAAAAAGAGTTTAGGATGCATAAAATATTTTATTTGAAAAAGTTCACCATTGTACAGGTATTAGGAAATTAATGAAGAAATATTAAATATTTTTGAAACTGATGGCTCATCAGTTCTTTGAGATATTTTTAATATAATGAATAGCCAAAACTATTCAATAAATATCAGAGAATTAAAGTCTATTTATGTGATACTATATCATCTATCCCTAATAATCCTCTTAGTACTTGAAAAATTAAAAGTTTTTCTTCAATTAAAGGAAACACCATATATTAATTATTCCATTTGATTTTACATTTGTGGGGTATCTACTATGCACAAGGCGTGTAGTAAGCAAAGGAAGTAAGTAAAAGTGACCCCTTCTGAGACTCTCCACTTTAAGATGTGGTAAAAAGAATTTCTCCAAGTGTTGGAAGGCTAAGCATTATGAAAATATTATCTATAAAGTACAGGCAGCCCCTGGCTTCCTGAACTGGTCAGGTTCCAGAAGTTCATTAGAAAGCTGTTTACTGTCCATTTGCCCAAAGAAGCAATGTCATTAAAGGGGTCTGGTTTCCAGATGAGACCGCCTAATTCAATGCTTGCAGTTGCAGCCCACGTTCTGGGAACAAGAAGAGATGAGTGACAGGAGGAGGAGACGGCAGTCTCTCATTCCCTTGCCAGACCCAGAGCCACTCTATGGCCAATATCTGCATCAGAGAAAGTCTCCCTCCCCACGCCACTCCACACAAAGCTCTACTGCTTTCCAGTCTCTTAGCACCTTCTCCCCCATGTTAAGTCCTGCAGCACGCACCCAGCCCAGGTCACTGCCAGAAATTCTACAGATTGAGCTAATTCCCACCCATCCCATCCACTCTGCCCCCTATTCAATCCAAGAATTAGGAGGAAAGAGTATAATTGAAATAATTTATGCTAATGTGCGAATGATCATCCCTTAAGGATCCAAAAGACATTGATGTAATTTTAAAGAAAATACTTGAGCCAAATGTGGGAATCAACTGGCTATTAGCAATGATGGGTGAGGGGAGGCAATGGGAGAATAATGAGAGTTATTGAGCCCTAACCACGTGCCAAGAATTTACACTCTTCACTGGACCCTCTTAACACCATCAGGTAGGTATGTTATGCTCCCGGTTTTCGAGAAGAGGAATGTGAGGTTTGGAGAAGGTAAGTGACTTACCGAGCTCTGGAAGACAACTCACCTGGATCAGGGTTTTTGTTTTGTTTTGTTTTGTTTTGTTTGCACTATGTTTTCTCTTCCTTTGTACTGAAACCACAGATCCTCTAAAAGTGACTCTTTTTTTCAGAGTGTGATGGCAGGGACAATAGGAAAAACTGAGGCAGTGAGGGGTGAATACCACTGAAGCACATTTGTATAAATGACATAGCTTCCAGGTCAGGTGTAGGTTAGGAATTGATTGTATTCTAGGCTCTGAGAAAGAGGAGAGAATATCTCAACTTCTTCAGTGTATTTAACCCCTGGGGATCAGTATCTCCCTAATGTAAAGTACATTTTATAGCTTATTTTCCAACATTCTAGGACTCAACAAATGCGTTAAGCTGTAGGTTAACTAGGGTGCTATCATTTGTACCACAGTGGACTTTAAAACTAGTCATTTCATTACTCTAACTTTACAAATAGTATAACCCATTCAAAAAGAAAGGCATAAAAAACTCTAGTAGACATACTTTTTAATCCTATACTCTATGCTCATTTTATATTAAAAACACAGGGAAAAAATAGTCATCCCTCACCTCTCTCTGCTAGACTGGAATGAGCCCATGCCCTAGTCCAGTAGCTCAGTCCAGCAGCTCACAGAAAGATTTTTTTGAATGGCTGATCATTCATCTTCCCAATTGCTGATTATTGACCAAAACCCAAGTGGACACTGGAGATTTTTCCCTGCCAGCAGCAACCTGATTTGCCTTTAAGGACCTGCCTCCCTCCCACTCACAATCCACACCATTTACATAGAATATTCCTCACTCCTAGCCTCAAAGGATACATATATGACCTGCTACTCTCCTCAACCCCGGGCCAGAGTGGGCAGAGTGGGCAGAGTGTGGATCCAAATCATCCCAATGAGACTCCCTCCCAATAACTATAAGGAAGATGTATGCCAAGAGCTTCTGGGGCTACCATGTAGAGAAACCTTACCTGAGAAGATGCCCAAAGCCAAGAAACTTGGGGAGAAGGCAGAAAAGAAGGCAGCGAGGAGCAGGCAGACAGACCTAAGAGCAGACCCAGGAAGAACTGAGCTCCTGTCACTTACAAGGAGAGAGTGCTGAGTAAGGCATCCCGGATGCCTGGGCTCCATCTGTCTCATCGGGCATCATCATTTCCTACCCACCTCTCCTCAAATTATGATGTGCGCCTCTCCTTCTCCCAAGCCTAGCATGCTTGGCAGGACCTTGTGGAGCCAACCCTGGAAGCAGGTCTCTCTCCTCGTCCCTGGGACACTAAGCATCAATTCTCCAAAAGCTCTTGACATCCCACCCTCAGCTCTACCCATCCTCCTTCTCAAAGGCCCCAAGCAGAGAATCAGGCTTCCAGGCAAGGAGCTCTGAGTTAAGTAGGCCTGTGTTTATTTATTTTATTTTACTTTTATTTTTTGGTAATGTCTATTTATTTTTTATTTAATCTTTATTGTACTTTTTGCATTACCTTTTAGCTCCCTTACGCCTCTCTCCCCTCAGCAATCACCACACTGTTGTCCATGTTCATGAGTCCTTTTTCCTTTTTGCTCAGTCCCTTCACCCCCTCACCTCACCCTGCCACTAGCTGTCACCCTGCTCTCCATCTATGAGTCTGTCCCCATTTTCCTTGTTAGTTTAGTTTGTTCACTAGGTTCCACATATGAGTGAAATCATATGGTATTTTTCTTTCTCTGACTGGCTATTTCATTTAGCATAATGTTATCCAGGTCCATTCATGCTGTCGCAAAGGGTAAAATTTTCTTTTTTCATGACTGAGTAGTATTCCACTGTGTAAATGTCCTATAGTTGTTATATCCACTCATCTACTGATAGACACTTGGGTTGCTCCCATATCTTGACAATTGTAAGTAATGCCGCAAGGAACATAGGGGTGCTTGTGTTCTTTCAAATTAGTCTTTTAGGTTCCTTTGGATATATTCCCAGAAGTGGGATCACTGGGTCAAAGACAGATCCATTTTTAATTTTTTGAGGTATCTCCATACTGCTTTCCACAGTGGCTGCACAAATCTGCATTCCTACCAAGCATGCAGAAGGGTTCCCCTTTCTCCACATCTTCACCAGCACTTGTGGTTTGTTGATTTGTTGATGATAGCCATTCTGACAAGTGTGAAATGGTATCTCATTGTGGTTTTAATTTGCATCTCTCTGATGATTAGTGACATTGAGCATCTTTTTTTTAAGATTTTATTTATTTTTTTTTAGACAGAAGGGAAGGGAGGGAGAAAGAGAGGGAGAGAAACATCAATGTGTGGTTGCCTCTCACATGGCCCCCACTGGGGACCTGGCTTGCAACCCAGGCATGTGCCCTGACTAGGAATTGAACCGGCGATCCTTTGGTTTGCAGCCCATGCTCAATCCACTGAGCTACACCAGCCAGGGCCTGAGCATCTTTTCATATGTCCAGTGGCCATCTGTATGTCCTCTTTGCAGAAGTGTCTATTTCGGTCCTTTGCCCATTTTTTTAATTGAGTTACTTGTTTTTTGGTATTGAGTTTTGTTAAGTACTTCATAAATTTTGGATATTAACTCCCTATCAGATGTCTCATCAAATATGTTCTCCCATTCTGTGTGTTGTCTTTTTATTTTGTTGATGTTTTCCTTTGCCATGCAAAAACTTTTTATTCTGATGTAGTCCCATGTGTTTATTTTTTCTTTTGTTTCCCTTGCCTGGGCAGACATATCTGCTAAAAAATTGTTACAAGCAATGTCCAAGATTTGTAAAACAACTCCAGATTGTGGGCTTCTGCATTTTATAGCACACTTATTTCTTTAACAAATGTCCACATTATCATTGAGAGGAAATGAGTACAGAGACATGAGAGAACAAAAATCTATTCACACTAACGCTGGTGGAAATCAGACCAATTCTCCCCACAGCAGTTACAGTGAGGTAATCAAGCTTCTGTATCTCCTAAGATCCAGAATTCCCTAGGTATTATTTACTTAACAGTACAATACTACAGTACCTTAGTATAGGAATCTGACTTCTCAGTGATTTAGTCCCAAAGAAGAATCTTTATACAAGATCTAATAAGAAGGGAGCACAAGTTATTTTCTCCATATTAACAGGTAACTCCAATTGTGACCAAATTAGGGTCCCAGTTGTATGCCGGTCTCCTCAGTAGTTCAGCTGCAGGACACAGTGGATTTTGTATTTCTGGGCACAACTGCATTTCTTCCTAGTAGGCTGGTCTACAGATCTCTCCTAAGAGTCAGTCATGTATCCTGCCAGGTTCTGGGATAAATAAATATACAAGGTCATAGCTGAAAATTCAAGGACTCAAGTTTTCATTTTTATCTAGTGCTAAAGAAGCCATCCTATTTCATGAGAATTATCACTGAATTCTTTTCTCCCAAGGGCACTGATGGAGGGTTCTGGAGGCCAAGGGCTGGCAGTCAGAGACTTCCTTGCTTGAAGGCAAAGGCACAATATTGGTTTTGTGTACATTTGTGTTTCTTTGGGAGGGAAGTGGCACAACATTCCTTAGTTTCTGAAAAGGGTCCATGATCCCCAAACAGAATGAGAATTAATGTTACATTTCTTTGCTGTCTGTATGGTGTTTACTTGGTTATGACTCTGGCAAAATGCTACGTAAAAACAAATAAAGAGACACCACATTTTTCCACGATAGCAGATAAAGAATATGATTTTTCTAGATACTCTTTTGACTTGGACATGGCTTATGCCATTTGATTTTTTACAGGATGTTCTTTTCTACTCCAGATGGCAGAAGTGCTTGGGTGCTTGGGGCAGCCCACGTTGCCTGGTGGCTGTTCATCACAGTGATTGGCTGGGGAGGTCAAGCGCAGATTGGCAGGCTTGTTTTGGTAAGGGCTTGGTGCAATTTCTGAGCATTTACACTTGCCTACCAAACATATTAGAACCTCTATCCTGAGTTTTCACAGAGTGAAAAGTGGGCTGGCTTAGGGCTGGCTGCCACTTCAAGTTTGTTTGATGGGCTGACAGTCTCGATAAGGAATTTTGACATTTCCTCTTTTTCATCCTATACCATTGTGTTAACAAGTGTAATGGTGAGCCTTGACACATTTTAAGTTTTCTTGCTTCAGTGCACTGTTTCATAACTGTGAATACTGGCTGTACATGAAAATATCAAATTTAGGCTTTACATCTAAAAATATAGAAAAATATGAAATTTAAATCAAATCTCCATTATTGTGCTTTAGGTTTGTTCAACAAGTCGTCTTTCTAATCATCCCACAATTATAACAAACAATGTAGACTTTTAAATGCACACTTCCTTATAGAATCCCTTTCCAAAGTTTTTCTCTTTTTTTCATTCTAACTTCAGGAAGAAATTGGAAGCTCACAAAAAAATATGTTCTCTACAATCTGCAGTGGTAATGTTGGATCATGGATCTTATCTCATTTTCATCTCTACCTAGGCTCAGCAATGTGCTATGAGAATCTCTCCCCTGAACACCAACAATGGGAGATCAGGCTGCCTTTTCTGCCTTCACTTACCTTCCAATAGTGCTCAGTAAAACAATCAATAGGAAGAATGAAATGTCATGTTTTTCAGAAGGAAAGATATTTTCTTTCAACAGGCATTTCTAATTCTTATAGACATTTTTAAAATGCCATTATCTGGGGGCTTCCGACCAAGATGGAGGCATAGGTAGATACACCATGCCTCCTCACACAACCAAAAGAAAGACAACGACAATTTAAAAACAAAAAACAACGAGAACTGACAGAAAAACTGAACTGTGTGGAAGTCCGATAACCAAGGAGTTAAAGAAGGCCCATTCATCCAGACCGGTAGGAGGGGCAGAGGTGGGCAGAGAGGACTCGTGGCGAGGCAGCAGCTGGAGGACCAGGGCGGGCAAGGCTTTGGCTGGCTCAGTGGGTGGTCCCACATTTGTGTGCAGATAAACTGGGAGAAAAAGCCAGGGAGCGAGACAGACCATGCAACCCAGAGTCCCAGCTCAGGGAAATAAAGACTCAAACCACTGATTGAAAATGCCTGTAGGGGTTGAGGAGGCAGCAGGAGGAACTCCCAGCCTCACAGGAGAGTTAATTGGAGAGACTCACAGGGTCCTAGAACGTGCACAAGCCTGCCCGCGTGGGAATCAGCACCAGAAGGGCCCAATTTGCTTGTGGGTAGCAAGGAAAGTGACTGAAAGCCAGCAGAGAGCAGAGCAAGCGGCATTGTTCCCTCTTGGACCCCTCCCCAACATACCGCATCACAACGCAATGACATGGGTTGCCCTGCCCTGGTGATCACCTAAGGCTCTGCCCCTTATACCCACCAAGAACAAAAAAATGACCCAAATGAAAGATCAGATCAAAGCTCCAGAAAAAATACAACTAAGCAATGAAGAGATAGCCAATCTATCAGATGGACAATTCAAAACACTGGTAATCAGGATGCTCACAGGATTGGTTGAATTTGGTCACAAATTAGACAAAAAAATGAAAACTATGCTAAGTGAAATAAAAGAAAATGTACAGGGAACCAATAGCAATGGGAAGGAAACTGGGACTCAAATCAATGGTGTGGGCCAGAAAGAAGAAAAAAAACATTCAACCAGAAAAGAATGAAGAAACAAGAATTCAAAAAAATGAGGAGAGGATTAGGAACCTCTAGGACATCTTTAAATGTTCCAACATTAGAACTATAGGGGTGCCAGAAGGAGAAGAGGAAGAGCAGGAAATTGAAAACTTATTTGAAAAAAATAATGAAGGAGAACTTCCCCAATCTAGCAAAGAAAATAGACAAGCAAGTCCTGGAAGCTCAGAGAGTCCCAAAGAAACTGATCCAAGGAGGAACACAACAAGACACATCATAATCACATTACCTAAGTTTAAAGAGAAGAAGAGACTCTTAAAAGCAGCAACAGAAAAAAAGATGGTTACCTGCAAAGGAGTTCTCAGGAGACTATCACCTGATTTCTCAAAAGAAACCTCACAGGCAAGAAGGGGCTGGAAAGAAGTATTCCAAGTCATGAAAGCCAAGGACCTACATCCAAGATGACTCTATCCAGCAAAGCTATCATTTAGAATGGAAAGGCAGATAAAGTGCTTCCCAGATAAGGTAAAGTGAAGGGAGTTCATCATCACCAAGACCTTATTATATGAAATATTAAAGGGACTTTTCTAAGAAAAAGAATATCAAAACTATGAACAGTAAAATGACAACAAACTCACAACTATCAACAACGGAACCTAAAACAAAAACAAAAACAAACTAAGCAAACTAAGCACTCAGAATCTCAGAAATAGAGATCACATGGAAGGTTATCAGTACAGAGGGAGAATGGGGGAAAAGGTGCAAGAAATAAGAAGCATAATTGGTAGGTACAAAATAGACAGAGGAAGGTTAAACAGTATAGGAAATGGAGAAGCCAAAGAACTTATATGTACGACCCACGGACATGAGTTAAAACGGGGGAGGCAATGCTGGAGGGAGGAGGGGTACAAGACAGAGGGGAATAAAGGGGAGACAAAAATGAGACAACTGTAATAGCATAATCAATAAAATACACTTAAATAAAAGAGAGTGACCTTTTAGTATTTAAGACAAGGTTTTAACACTGTTACTATCATTACCAAGACACAGAAGTTGTACTAGATTCAGAAGACTTTATCTTATATCTTGCCTTTTCCTTGTTAAAGGAATATTCCCTAAAGGGGCATATTCACAAACAAGTAGATGCTAAGAAAATAATCTGTTTTCCTGTCCAGAGGTCTTAACACCTAGACCAGCGATTTTCAGAGGTATGTGCAAGAGGCACACCAGTGTGCCACAAGAATTTTTAAAACACACAATACCTGATATTTAATTAGGAACACTGATCTCTTTTCCTTTAGATTGTCAAATAAAAAAAAATGACCACAGCCAACACAACAATAGCTGACCAATATAAACGAATCAAAATTATACCTATTTTTTATCAGATCAGCAAAAGAATATACTTTTGCTGTGCTGCAGAATTTTAGTAATTAGTTCATGCATACCATGAGATGAAAAAGGTTAAAATCGCGGACCTAGACTACCGTCAGAATTTTCACGGGCCTTTAACAAAGTGATTGAAACTCAAGACATATATATAGAACTCACAAGGAGAATGATCTGAAAAATATTCAATTGTAAGCTCTCAGAACTGAGCCCTCAAATAAAAAATTCACCCATTCCCATTTCATTATATTTTCCTGGATACTTTTCTCCAACTAATGATAGCACATTTCCTAGGTGTCTCTCCAAAACAATGGTGATACTCAGACCCATCAGCAAGACTGGTGTGGAACAAATGCCAGAGTCAACCACGAATCACTAGTCTGGGCAACAGTCACACACCTGGCCCTCGTGCACTGGTGTGGCTGCACTCATTGGTGGGGTAGTGCGTACCCCAGAAGTCATGGCCCTGGCAGAAAGCAGACATCTTTCACCCAAGCTCTGCCACTTACTAAGGACAAAAATGGGACTACAGACAAATTACTTAATCTCCCGAAGAATTGTCCAGATATAAAATGCAACGAACAATACCTCTCTGTCAAAAGTGCTGTGAGGTGTTAAGCAAGATAATGTATATAATCTATGTTGCTTATTTAAGACACTGTACAAAGAACACCTAAAAGAGAGATCTACTTTGTTCCTTTCCCCTAATACCATGCTTTTCATGGAACAAGAAAGCATAAATGACAGAAATGAGATGAGTCTGTAGAATATAGAAAATACATAATTAAAAGGACGTTGTAACGTATAACATGTCTCTAATAAAAAATCGGTGACAGAAATACTGATGATGATCTAGTAGGGTACTTGGTGAGGAAGAACTTTATAAAGCAGGACTGAGATGTAAAAGTTGCTCTCAAAGAAAGGTTAGAGGGCTTTCCACAAGTAAGAAGTAAGTGATAGAGCCAGGATTAAGCCTGAAACCAAAATCCGCTGTGACACTAAATCTGCTTTTATTAAATTTACTTGTTATGAGAAAACCTTCAGAAATAAGAAAGAGGGGACGGAAATGGCAGAGGCAGAGAAGAGCTGTAATGTCACTACTGAGTTGGGGAGGAAGATGAGGTTTTAAAACTGCATTCCAAACTTCCCCTGGCAGTTCTATGTCCCTCAGCTGGGCTTCTCAGGCACAACCTACTTCAGACAGCCTTCTTTTATCGTGCTTAAGGGCCAGACAACCTGGATCCAGACTAGACTGACGTGTGACTTTGGGCAAGTCACCGACTCTCCTGTGGCTCGGTGTATTCATGCAAGCAGTAACAAACCTACTTCAGAAAGTATTGTAGTAAATTAGTGAGTTAAGACAGAGAAAACAGAATAGTGCCAATACAATAAGTGTGCTGTGTGTTTGGCTACGGTTAACAGCAGTTACAACATATCATTTTAAAACGGCCCCACCTGCTGGTTAGTTTTATTTAGGTCCAAGGTGAAATGATACAATTGAGCAGAGAAAGAACCCAGCGCAGAGTGGGCTGGGGAGGACCACATAAGCACATCCTACCGCATGTAATACAAGGTCAGAAGGTGGCATGTGTATTGTGATTTAACAAAACTTCATTCAAAGACAAGGTAATAAAGGCCAAGCCCTACCACAATGAGAACCATCATGAAGAAGTTCATGGATACTTATGCAAACTAGTTCACACAACCAATTTCTGACACCAAATGCAAACAAAATTTGTGTAGCTACTTGAAACTCATTAGAGTGATACTCCTAGAAAAAAATTTAATATGAAATGGGCACTTGTGAATAAACCACTCAGGATGCAATCTAGATACAATTAAGAGGATGAATAAAGAAATGAAATGGTGTAAAGATTTTCAAAAAATAAAAAAAGCCACTAAGACTCATTAACAGAAACAGCACATTCTTTGAGCACCCAACACCAAAGCTCTGCTGCCCAGATCCACTCGCCCCTAAAGCATGTGGTTTCCCTACTCTCTTTCTGAACTTCCCATAATTATGAGAATACATCTTTATTATCCTAAAGGTATCACTTTTTCTCTAATAAAAAGCTGAACTATATCAACAAAGAAGCTTACCAAAAGGCCTCCTTATTCTTTTATTTGTAAGGATCATTTTGTGATGGTAAAGCCAGGCCAGCCTTGAAAATATTAATGATAGACATTAGTTATTCTGACAACTAGATTTCAAAAGATTAAGGGATTGATTCAATGACTTCTCTTCCACAGTGGCTGTAAGATGGACAGTTAAAGAAGAAGGATTATTCTACTGAAGAAAAGGCTCTCCTTATACATCAGTTTAAACTCAAAGCCAGATTATTCATCCCCTTTTATAGAACACACCCCACTGGAAACCACAAAAGCTGTCTGAGGCAGAGCTGGTTATGGTACAGCCATTCAAACTAGATCAATGTAAACCACTTGGAAATATTGTGCTACCACCCTGGCTGGTGTAGCTCAGTGGATTGAGTGTGGGCTGCGAACCAAAGGGTCACCGGTTCGATTCCCAGTCAGGGCACATGCCTGGGTTGGAGGCCGGGTCCCCAGTGGGGGCCACGTGAGAGGCAACCACACATTGATGTTTCTCTCCCTCTCTTTCTCCTTCCCTTCTCTTCTGTCTAAAAATAAATAAATAAAATCTTTTTTAAAAAAAGAAAACATTTTTTAAAAAATTGTGCTATCACTGACATTTAGAACTATCAGATTAAATTTAGAAGTGGAAAAATATTGGAAATATTCTGGTTATCTTGACTCTATGAAGTGTGCGAAAAAATAAGTATGTATATAAACCATTCCTGGTGAAGGCCTGTTTTGTGTGTGTGTGTGTATGTGTGTGTGTGAACAGTATGTGCCAAAGCAACACAAAATGACAAATCATCAGAGAATCCAAATTATTTCAACTTCAACGTCAAAAAAATACATGTTATAAAAGCCTCTAGTAAAAAAATGCCTGACTTTCTTGTTTTATTTTTTATTTTCCCTGCCCCTGTTCTCAGAAAGAAAGAGAAGTGAAATAGCTGAAAGGCAGGTAGCAAGATAGCAGAGAGTGAAGAGTCGCTCAAATAACACACTACCTGGATAGTCCTGTGACAGAGTTAGATCCACTAACTACAGCTGATCACCCAAGAGACACCAAGATCCTCCCACGGCCAATTCCATACAGCCCGACCTCACATTCTGGCATACACGCAGGAAGAAACAAGTTGAAGACAGAGAAAGTAAAAATGCCAGGTGGAGCAGAACAGCTGTAAGAACACTTTACCAAGTTCTCTCTTCCTTGACAAGAGGCCGCGGGATTGGGGCCTGGGAAACCGCAAAGCGGAGGCCTCCTTCCCATCTGCCTGTCCCCCTCAGTCTTGCTCAGCTGATTCCCACAGGGCAGGCTAGAAAGTCACAAAGGCACCAGCCTGAGGCTAGAGTGAATGGACGCTGCCTGAGGAGCCAGAAGGAGTAGAGAGGAATTGAGGGCTGCTGACCAAAATGGTTAAGTAAATGTTTTTTTTACTTGGAACTATTGGGTTGAGTTGGCATATATGCAAGAAAAGCCAGAGAGAACCAGGTAAGGTCACAATCTCAGCTGGACCTGATCCCTGTCCTTCACCTTCTGCTTCCTTGTAAAAACAGAGGGCCACAAAGAAAGGAGGAAGGGAAGGTGCAGCCCTGTCTGCTCTGGGCCAGGGGTCAGTGGCGCCGTGCTGATTCAGGGTGTGCTGACCTCTACGGAGCACAAGGTTTGGCAACAGCTCTGGAGCGACATAGAATTTGTCTGCAAAACCTATTTCCATCTCAAAAGATATTTTGGAAAATACTCAGACTTCTAATCTGGCGTGCTGAAAATACTATTCAAAGGTAACTGCAAATGCTGGGCTTTTCTTTGATCAGCACCTATTTTACATTTCAATAAAAATACAGGAGTCAACTATGGCTTAAAGGCATAGGTAGAATATAGTTTCTATTTTGAGGATATCTATTTGCAATCTTCAAAACTTGATCATTTGCCACACACAGAGCAACCTTCCATCTGAGAGAGAATGCACACTTAACACTTGAAGTACACTGATTGAAGAATAGGAATTTCCAACGAAGTCCATGGATTCTAAACCCTTTTATTATAACTATTTTTTTAAATATGTAGCCATTCTGATATCAGGAACCATAAGTGTCTATGTTGCAGGGATATGTAGGAGGCTTTCCTGCTTTACCTGATTTTTTTTTAGCTGGCCAACATGTTTTGCTTTTCTTTGGCACTGTAGTAACACTCATGACTTCCAGGGCCTAATGCTGCACAGAAAAAGAGAACTATTTTATTCAGGAAGAATACAAAATAACTATAAAGAATATGAGCTTTTTAAAGTAAATAAAGGACAACCTGCCACTCAGGAGCCTGGCGCCCTCAGCCGTTCTGCCTTACATGCAAATCAAAACTCAAGCCTCCCTCTCCCTCTCCAAGAAAAGGACCTTGCAATAAAAGTGCTTCTGAACAGAACCGAACAGATCAGAGGCAAAAGGAAAAGGATAAGCGTACTTTGACTGATTCCTTCCACTCTTTCTTTCCCTGAAGGTATGGTCACAGGCTGGTCTTTCCAATCTTTCCATCTTCCCAGCCCCCAGGCCAGGTCACCGCCCAGCTCTCAGGGACCAGCCTGTTGCAGCTTCAGCATGGCCTCCCGCCTCTGCTGCCAACTTGCCCTCCCAAGGCTCACTCGATCCTGTCTCCCCTGCTCAAACACCGCCAGGGGTCCCTACTGCTGCCCTAGAGACAGCCTACGTCCGCGCTCAGGCTGGCATGCTTTCACTCGCACCTTTATTTCCCACTCTCCCCCTGTCCACACCCTAGGCCTCATCCCAATGCTGACTCCCCACTTCCGGAATACACAGGGCACTTACTCATCTCTGTGCCTGTGGCCAGATTCTTTCCCCCTTCCCCCTGTGTCCAAATCCTGACCACACTTTGAAACAACACAGAGGCCATTAGGTGGAAACACCTTCAAATTGCTGCCACCAAACCTGCAGCTTACCTGCATCCACTTCCGGCTGAGGCCCCCATCCCCACCCCCCATCCCGTCTCTAGGACCCACCTCCGTACACAGCCTTAGGGGCCTCATCCCATTGAGTGCCCCCTTTTTCTCCTTTAACTTCAACTACTTCTCTACACACTCTGCCCATCAACCCACTCGGGTGCTATTCATTAAGAAGACAAAAACGACCAACACTAAAAATCTTCCCCTGACCCCATCTGAACATTGTTCTTCTCACTCTCCTACCACCACTTCCTTTTATCCCCCGGAGAGAGCCGGGCTGCTTGGCCCCCTCTCTGGCCCCACCTCCTCCTCGGCGCACACACCCGTCCACCCACCG
Organism: Micronycteris hirsuta; assembly: GCA_004026765.1. Taxonomy (NCBI): domain Eukaryota; kingdom Metazoa; phylum Chordata; class Mammalia; order Chiroptera; family Phyllostomidae; genus Micronycteris; species Micronycteris hirsuta. Next base: position 27,426 of record PVJI01008420.1, read on the forward strand.
CCTTCCGGATTCCCTCGCGCCACTTCTGGTTTAGTTATTTGGAACAGCATCGCACCGCAAACAACATATCCCTGGCAGTGGGAAGGGAGAGGAGAAATCAGACATGAGCTCTCTGAGTCAGAAGGTCGGACTGAGAGCTAAATTCGGTGCAGACGTATATTGTGTTTAGCCTGTGTGGTGTTTTTAAAAATACAAATTATTTGTCAAAAATTCAAGATTCTGGAGACTTCACACAAAATTCCAGATTTCTGGCTTCTACCAAAGAATGCAGAAACTCTGGCAACGTTGCTTTTTCACTGCGTGACGGTGACCAGCTGGAGCTGAGAGCAGCTGCCCTTTCGAAGGGGCAAGGCTCCCTGCTTCAACACGCCCGCCCAGCCCTCGTTGCTCATTTTCTTTACCCTGATGGCTGAGCAATGGAGTTTGAACGCTGGCTTTAAGTCAGTGCTGTTTCTTAAAAATAAAAATGTGAGCCCCATACATAATTTATATTGCCTAGTAGCCACATTTTAAAAAAACGAAAAGGAATAGATGAAATTAACTTTAATAATATTTTATTTAATACATTGTATCCAAAGTAGTATTTCAACATGCAAGTGTTATATAAAAATAGTAATTAATTGGATGTTTTAATTTCTTTTCTTTGTGCTAAGGCTTCAAAACCCAGCGTGTTTTTCACTCTCACGGCACAATTTCCACTGTCAACAGCCTACGTGGCCAGTGGCTGCCCTGAGGGACAGCACTGCTCCATGCAAAAAATAGTCTTGCAAGGGGAGAGACAGACATTAGGGAGAAAGAAGAAAGCAGGCGGTACCAAGAAAAAAGGTGGTGATCTTAAAGAGCAGATGTAGTGAGACCTTTAAAAATAGGAGAGAAGGGAGTGTGGACACAGAGAAAGTGAATGGCGCTCAGTGAAAAGATCAACTCTAGTCCCATGCTGCAGGCGAAGAAACGCCCCTGATAGGAATGCAGTAGGCAGCAATGTAGATATTCTGGAGAAAGGCTTTGGTGTTTTATAAATGGTCTCTGTATGAGACAGGAGATCTGCCTCATCATGAAAAGCAACTGGCCAAGTCTCTAAACCCCAGTTCACATCCTTGGCACTCAAGAGGTAGCAAAATGGACCAGGCTAGTGAAGGCAGGATTCTTGATCAAGATTGGGATTTTAATCTATTGCGAGGAAAAAGGTTTGAAGAAAAGCGGCCATGAAGCCAAAGGAAAGTACAATATCTTGAGCTAAGATTCAAGAGCAGAGTTTAAGACTCAGAGATCATAAGTGCGTGAGCACATGTCAGCAGGTTGTCTGGATGCGAGGGTGCCATGTCAGAGGCCAGACAAGGAAACCTGGGTGCAAAAGCAGACACTGGCGGTCAGAGACCAGCTCCGAGAAATGCATCCCTGAGCCGGAGACCTCAGAAACAGAAACCATTTCTCCATCCTTCACGTGAGCACAGCATGGCAGCATTTAGTTGGTGCCAGGTCCTCCCTCTGTCCCCGCCGACATGACCCAGAATTAAAGGACAAGCTGAGAAAAGGCAAGGTACCAGCTGGGAGAAGGGGGGAAGTCAAGCGCATCTGCCAGGCTTAAAAAGACTCAGAAGAAGAAGGTATTAACATCACTACACAGCTGCAAAGTGATTTTGAATATTTTCCAGAGAATTTATCTCTGAACAGCTCTGGCCCATCCATTTATGCCCTCATTCATTCAGCAACCAGTCATTGAGTGGTCTTCCCTGAACTGTTTACAATGCTGATTAAATAGGTCAACTGTACCAAGGCTTGCCAAATTCTACTTTGGCAGGGCTGGTGTAGCTAGCTCAGGTTTAAGCAAAATGGGGTGCAATTACTAATACTGAAGGGGCCTCTCTGAATAAAACCAGTGGGATCAGGAGGAGGCATCGATCCTAAAACGTCCAGAGGTCCACTTATCGATTACATGTTGTAATTTTCCATATTGGCTAGGACACAAGAGAACGGGAAATAGGCTGGTATAAAATACCTCAAAAGAGACTTTACAGGAGAATCATTCTCTTAAGAAGGCAGTATGGAGGACTTTCAAATCTCATCATATGAAAAATAAAGTTTTTCGCATTGTTTACATTCAGATGAATGCTAAATACAAACATTTGGAGACATTAGGAACATCATGGCCTGATAGTTTACTGAAAAAAAGAAATTCTAATAAGAAGCTGGTTACAGTGGAGGGGAAAACCTGTTTGCATAAAGCCTTGAGCTGCTGAAGGATAGTCATGGCTTTCTCCACCTGATTTATAAAAAGTCATGGGAAGAAAAGGTTGATAGCAAAAAGGGAATCAAGACGGGGCATAAAGTTAATCACGCAGGAAAGAAATTAGTGATCATTTTAATGGGGCTGACAAATCAAAATTCACAGATACAGTAAAGATTATTTGACAAGCGAAAAAATGACTCAAGGAAGAGTGCCTCATACCTTTCAATAATTAACTTCATAGAAAAATAAACGTGTCAAATACAGGTACGCTTTATACTGTAATTTTATGAAAACAAGCAAGCTTATCTAAAGCAAGTTCCAGGACAATACCTATTTTATTCACATTAAATAAACCCCCCAAAAGTCAGTAGGATTCAAACAATGATCCTCATTTATTAAGAAAAGGTTTTATTTAGGTTTCCAGGCTTATTGAGGTAGGGAAATATGTAATTTTTAGTAAGTTTTCCAGAAAAAAAAAAAACTTTCAGATTTCAAAGAATTGATGTCTGCTTATCTAAAACAGGTATCTGCTATGATACTGTAAACAGCTATGAAACAAGAACAACGAAAATGCATGACCCGAATTCCCGACTCTGCAGACTTTGTCAGTGCTTCCAGTGCGCTCCAGGAATGCCACGTACTCTTCAGCAGCCAGAGTTGGCAGACACTGTGATAATTATCGTGAGCAAAGAAATTACACTGTATGTTTCCTGAAGTACCACAGATATGTTATTAACCTTTAATTTTGTAAAATCATCTCTTATTTCCAAATGACGGGGAAAAAGAAAATAAGGGGAAATATTTGTTAGACTTTCTTTATAAATCTATTAATCCTGTTTTATCCCTCAGAGTATTTATTCACTTTTCCAAGATAATGTGCACATACTTGCCCAAGTAATATGACTATTTTTTTACTGTGTGAAGATGTGCCATCACCAGGACTGCCTTGGCCAATTTTCAGCTACTTTGGCCACCACAGCAAGTAAAATAATTTGTACCTTTTTAAATTAAATTAAAAGCACCATCAAAGCTCCCTGTTGATATTTTTAACCACCCGTCGTTTGTAACGGTGGCAGTGGTGAAACTTTAACATACTGTTCGAGAATGATAACAACAGCAACTGCTAACGTTTGCTGAGCTTCGTTTCAAGCCAGTCTCATACAAAATCTATGTTCTAACGCTTCCGTTTACACAAAACTCACAGCTCTACTCAGATCTGCCAGATACACCGGATAGAAACCAAAGGTTACAGGGAACCATTCCACTCCAAAGTAAACCTCTCACTCCTGGAATGACCTGAAGATCCCAGTATTTTCCAAGAGCGCTATCACTATCACACGTCAAACTTCACTTCACACCCTGCTCTGCAATGTCCTAAGATCTCATTTCCTACCCCATCACCCACACACATGCACTTTGAAAAAGCTACTAATGTTACTTTTAGGCATTTTTGTGATTAGAGTGCTTAATGGTTTTAGTCATTTCCATTAGTTATACTTTTTAAATCTGTACCTCCCCAAGATGAAGTTATGTTCTTTGAAGTAATATTAAAGACACTTGAAAAACAGACAGCAAAAATTAATTCAAATCACCTTTTTAAATAGGTTTTGAAAATACTTTCTTTAAAGGGTGAGATAATTAACAAAGCAAAATGCATTTCACATACGGATTTAATTTTAGAAAATATTCGTCCACTTTCTGTCAGCACATACAGATATGTTTCAGGAATTTCATCCCAATGAATGAATATTCCTGTTACTATGTTTTGAAACATGTCTATCATATCTTCAATAATTTACCCACTTTTTAAAACATATTTTTACTTTTTATTTTAGAGAGAGGGCAAGGGAGGGAGAAAGAGAAGGCAAGAAACATCGATGTGAGAGAGAAATGCTGATTGGTTGCCTTCGGTGTGTGCCCAGCACACTGAACATGCCACCCGGGCTTGTGCCCTCTCCAGGAATCCCACCACCAGGGACCTTTTGCCTCACGGGACGATGCCCAACCAACTGAACCACACTGGCCAGGGCAATTGACCCACTTTAAAAAAAAATTCTTACTTCTCTATGAAGATAATTTTAACAAAGTGAATTTAAAAGAAAAACAATAAAAGTTTAACATTCATGAACACTACAGGCTTTTTTGTTAAAACACTAAAGAATGCAATATGTTCATCCCTCACTCTTCATCCTAAAATACTGACTTTCTGATTCTAGCATAATATAATTTTAGTAACTCATCAAGACAGAACACATAAAATTGGCATATTTTTGATACGCACACAAATTGAGACAGCATCTTTCCCAACTGTGCAGCAGAAAATGAAATGCATCTGGTGTGACAATATGGCCCAACACGTGAACAAGAATCAGTGGGATGTCTTTCTTGTTTTTTTCAAAGCAAATCATTTTAAATAATGCACATTCCTTAATGTGCAAGACATTCTCAAGTGTGGTACAGTGTGCTTCAAAGGTATATTTGGCTAAAGAAACATAATCGTGAGAGGGCTGGCAGGGGTAGCGGAGGTAGCTTGTTCAGTTTTAATCACTGTTCATCGCAACAACCCAATTTGTTTTTTGGCTTTGCTTAACATCTCTACCCAGTGTCAGAGTATGTGCACATATGTTGTTGGGGCCTCAGGCCGGGCTGGGGGGTGGAGAGGTGGGGGTGTTTGGGAGAACATGGCTGGTGCCAGGATCAAGCAGAGAACACCAGAAAAATGGAGCAATTTGACTTGTTTTTTTGCAATGAATTTTCTTTCTTCCTTCAAACAAGGTTCTTGTTATCTAGGCAACCTGGAGATGAATTTAATGCTTTTATTGTATTTTCTTTCGTGTGTTCCCATCTGTTCCTGTGAACTGTCAATAAAACTGAAATCTACATGCGCTACACACTCTGGCCCCCATGCCCAAGTATTTCTGCAGATGAGGCGCTGGGAGAGGCAGGAAAGGTCTCTGAGATATGCTGGGCACTTAGAAGGGCGCTGCAGCGCAAAGCTTATTCCTGGACACCTGAGCAAGCTCTCCAACTCCCTTCCTTCCTCTTCCCCACTCTGAGAGGTGAGCAGGCTCCTTGGAGTAGGGCAGAGAAGTATTTAGAGAGGACTGAGGAATCCTCTCTTCTGAATTGGTGAGAAAGTGCTACAGAAACCTGGATGTGTGACTCATAACAGAGAAAACTGTCTGTTTCTCGAGGAACAAGGCTCCATCAGCAGGGGATGTTGGGAAGCAACAAGGGCGCCTCACCCCGGGACTGTGTCTGGCACAGGACAAGCCCCTCAGGGCTGACTCTTCTGTCTACACCCCACCCACCTTTCACTTATTCTTGGAAAGATATTTTAGCTTTTTTACTCCTCCTATGTCTTCATTGAAATGCTAGTTCTTTATAATGAAGAGCTTCTTTAAAACTATAGATGGAGCCCTGGCTGATGTGGCTCAGTGGATTGAGCATGGGCTGGGAACCAAAGGGTTGCCAGTTCGATTCTCAGTCAGGGCACAAGCCTGGGTTGCAGGCCAGGTCCCCAGTGAGGGCCATGTGAGAGGCAACCATATATTGCTGTTTCTCTCCCTCTCTTTCTCCCTCCCTTCCCCTCTCTCTAAAAATAAATAAATAAATAAAATCTTTTTAAAAAATAAATAAAACAAACTGTAGATGGAATGATTAATTGTGCCATTTGCAAATGTGATACAATAGATATGCAACAATCAATCACGGAGAACACAAACCAGACTAACAAAGCTAATCCATCATAGAACTGATTCTAGCGGTGGGGAGAAAGTCCAGAATGTATGTACACTTGCAAGTACTAGTCAATAAGACTGACTGAAGTCATCTGAGAAACGTAAGTTCCAAAAGTTGTCATGGCAAAAGATGCTGGAGAATGACTTAACTATAAAACCCCTGGCATTTATTAACCATGTGACCCTGGAAAGGTTATTTTAACTTCTTTGAGCATTGGTTTCCTAATCCCTAAAAATGGCAACAAGAACTTCTGTCATGGAGGACTGCTCTGAGGATTACAACATGCAAGGCTACAAAGTGTCCAGCATACGGTGAAGGCACACACAATGATGTTACTTTAGTGTCTTGTCCAAAATTGATTTAGGTCTTTTGAATATGAAATCCATATTTACACAGCAATATTTTTAAAGTAAAAACTGATGTTGTCTGAAAACTTTTTAGCAAAAATAAACATAAAGATCAATTCAGAATTCTCTGCTTTTGCTTTGAAAATGTTTTGCTTCAGTGAAACGCAAAGTAATTTAGTAAGTTAACATTTGTAGTAATATATCTACCACCCAAAATAATTCAATTATTATTTATTCTATTATTCTCGATTGCAAAAGTTCATAACAACAAATGTAAACAGTACCCCACTCTAAAATTCTTATAATTAGGATTATGTATGCACTCAAAAATAAATACACTTTAAATACACAGTACTCATATATACTGAATTTAAAACATCCTTTTAAAATGACTTTTTACTTTACTTTTGGAACCAGAAACAGTCTATTAAATTCACTTGCAAGATAAAAGGAAAGGTAGGTTGATTTAGCCTTTTTGTCAATAATATCTCGACCTACTCTTTTGAGAATAACTGAAGCTGTTTTCTAGAACATCAGGTGTTTCCTCAAACATCAGTAACAGCAGGTTGCTGCAATCCAATGTGTTTATTAAACAATAAAACACTCACATTCTGCTTTATTTTCTGAAACTATACTAATAAGCTATGAAAATTTTCAATGGAAAACACATCTATTCTCATATCTTATCCTTCAAAACATGGCCTATGTTTACTGTAGCTCTAATCCAATTAAAGTTTGAATGTATATGTCATTAATCTAAAAATAATCCAGAGTCAAAATAATGACTTTAAATAAACTAAGATATACTGAAAAGAAACAGTTCTGTGGGTCCCTGGCAGAATGGAACTTTCAAACCGTGTGCCAACACTAACGCGAGCTGATAAGCACTTACAAGGGGAGGCCTCCCCTCCGCGAAATCGAGGGAGCAGAATAGCCGCTCAGTGGAACGCCTAGGGACCCTCCACGGACATTTCTACCTGATTCTTGTCTGGCCAAACTTGCGTGATCAGAGGCAACACAATGGAGAAAGCAGCATACTTAAAACGCAAACGCTTCGGATGACTATTAAACCTTAGACAAGGCCATAGGAACACACTGGACTAACTCAGATGAGACGTTCAGGCTGCCCACTTGTTGGGCGGCGATGCAGGACGTTTTAAGATGGGCGTGCGGGTAAATCCGCAGACTGCTGCTTTCAGGCTTTTCCCCAAGCGATTACCTCACATTTACCACTAAGTCACCTCTCCGCATTTCCATTCTTTCCTGCAAACCATTTGTTTCAAATGCTAGCCTCTCCACACCACCACCATACAGGGTTGTAATCTTTTTTAACTCGTTGGGTTTGTTTTTCTTCGGATAAGGTTGAGGCATAGTGGAGAGTCCTAGGTCACCTCCAAAAACTACCCTAAATTATATCTAACTTCATTCCTCTCCTATTTGGCTACCATGAATACTTCCACTTTCACTGGCAACTCATAAAGTTAGTTCTGTCAAAAGTCAAGTCAGGGTACAAGTCTTATTTTACTAAGCAGGAGCTGCATGTTTTCTTTCCACGGTTTGATTTACTAGGTAGCACCCGCCCCCCGCCCCCGCCCGCGCCCCCTACTCACCCACAAAGTGTCGGTTGCCCAACGCTGGAGGCGTGGCCCCGGGTACCAGCAACTCACCTGGCTGCTGCCGCGCTCACCGCCCTTCTCCGGCATCCGCTCCGCGGGCCTCTGCGCTGACTCCGCGGGAGGCGGAGGCGGCTCCAGAAGCTGCTCCAGGTTCGTGGTGCCCGGCAGGGAGGAACTCTTCTGATGGCACAAGTGTGCCGCGGTGCCCCGACGCCACGCACCCTCATCTCGGGCACGATCGCCCCTCGGGGGTGGCTGGGGAGATGAGGACAGGGAAGACGATGCGGAGGACGAAGAGGGAGCTGAGTCTGGGGAGCGTCCGCCAGGAGGCGTCCCTCCACCTGCTCCAGCAGCTGCAGCGGGCCCCTTTCCCGCCGGGTGCAAATGCTCACGGATCCGGCGGCGCAGCGTGGAACCCTGCTCGGCTTTGCCGGGACCGCCCGGCTCAAGAGCTTCTGTCGAGGAGCAGCACAGGTTGGGCTGGGAGGAGGAGAAGACGCGGTCCAGCACTTGCTTCCGTTTCTTGAAGCCAATCCACCTACTGCCGGTGCCCCCGACGCCGGGCTGTGCTTCCCGCCTGCCACCTGGGGGAGGCGGGGAGGGCGACGGGGTGGCCGCAGGGCGTCGCTCCTGGCCCCCTGCACGCCCGCTGCTGCCACTGCCCTTACTCTTGACCACCCCCAGCTGCAAGTTCTTCCAGAGCCGGGCCTGGAAAGAGGAGGACGCCGCCGGCTCCGGCGAGCCCGCCGCGGCTGCCCGCGGCTCCATCCTCCACCCCCCGCTCCTCCTCTTCTCTCCTCCTCCTCCTCCTCCTCCTCCCCCACCGCCCTCCCTGGCTGCGCCCCCTCCCGGAGCCCCGCGGCGGCGGCGGCGGCGGGGGGCGCAGCAGCAGAAGCAGGGAGTGCCCGGCGGCTTCAGACCAGCCCCGGGGACCGAAGCTCCGGCCGCGGTCCTCCAGCGGCGGGACTCCGGCGCCGCCTCTTCTTCCCGCACCTGCCGGGGTGGGCTGGCGCGGGCGCTGGCGCCGAATCCCTGCAGCCGCGTCTGCAAAGTTTCTAGCTTCGACCTCCACGGCTCCAGTCCACTGGAGTCCCCCAGGCCGCGCCCTGCCTCCCTCTCCTTGCTGGTTCCGGGCTCAGAAGCTACGTTCACCCGGGTGTACGCGTCCAGCTGCACCGGGGACCGCACGCGGCGCCCTCCGGGCAGCACCTGTCAGCGGCTGGGAAGGCTGCCTCTAATCTGGACGCACTCGCGACTCACACAACTGGGAAGGTCGAGCTGAAGACACCCCGGACCAGCAGCCCTGCAGAAGCTCCCCTGGACCATCCTCCAGCTCCTAGGTGGGAGGACAGGCGGACCAGAGCCGGGTGGAGCTGGGTAGGGATCCGAGCCAGCTTGCTTCCTAGAATCCGGCCACAGTTCCCCAGGCAGCTCGCTACGGGCCGCCGCTAGACACGCCCGCCAGCGATCGTCTGGGTCTGATGAAGTGAGCTAGAGTGGAGATCACGCGCCTTCGGTGGTGGGTCCTGTGGGATGCCGAACGTCCTCTCGGAGAAATGAACCCGATTCAGTTCTGGGACTGAACACCGCTGCCCCCGCCCCGTTGCGCGCCCTGGGTCCAAAACGAGAGTTCTGTATTGACTTCATCTCAATTCACCCCTCCCCCCGTCTTATTTACATATGCACTGGTAGTTTCTCTTACCATCAGAGTCTAGAGATTTCCGAAGTCTGACTATAAGACCAACCCTAAAGTTGCGGGAGTTTACGGTGGACGACGACGTGGAGGATGCGCACTGCCTCTTGCCCCATTGCAAAGGCAGAGAATCTTGCTCTTCTCACTCAATTGCGTTTTCCTGTGGTTACTTAATTTGCTTCATTGCCAAGGCAAACGGAAAAGGCTTTTGAGTTCATTCCGACTTTGATTCTCCCCAGATCTACTCATCCCAGGGTCTTCTAATTCCAAGAGAGCCTCTTCCCTCTTCCACGGCCCTCGCACCCCAAAACGTGGAAAACATGGCAGAGGTCCCTGAGCTTTTTCCCGCCGCGCTGATTCCAATGTCATTTAGCTAGCAGTATGCCATCGAGGTGTTACCAAATTCTCTAAGCCTTTAATTTTTCTATTTTTCTTACCTTTCAATAACAAATGCTTAAATATTTATTGAGAGTACCTACTATGCAGGCACTGTGATAGGCTATGAGGATGCAGCTGTTGAACAAGGGAAAGAGGGCCCTACCCTCAGGGAGCTCCTCTGCCAGGGGCAGGAAGTCAGAACAGACAATTTATGAGAGTGAAAAGTCCCATGGAGACAATAAAACAGGCCACCACAACAGTGTCTATGGAGGCAGGGTTGCCGGATAAATTGCAGGACACCCAATTAAATTTGAATTTCAAATAAGCAATGAATAATTTGTTAATGTATGTGTGTCCCAAATATTGCATGAGACATACTAAGATGCTATTTGTTGTCTATCTAAAATTCAAATTTAACTTATGGTTTGCATTTTTATTTGTTAAACCTAGCAACTCAAAAGGAAGAGTTTGGGAGGTTTTGATTTTTTGTTTGTTTATTTTTTACATTGTGTATGCAGGGAGGGTCTCCCTGAGGACTCGGCTCAGTGCCTGAGGCTTTTCCAACCAGAAAAAATTACCTGAATATAGAGCTACTCTGATAGCTTAAAAGGAAACTGCAATACCCAAAAGTGTTCTTCTCTATAACATACTTTGGAAAATAACATAACTAAGAAAAAGAGTTTGTTACTAATTTTTCTAGGACATGGTAAACAAAGTATGGAAAAGATAAGTAAATAAATGTAGGATTACTGTAGAGAATTTAGAAGTGACCACTGTTTCTCCCAGAACTCTTCATAAATATTTAAGTTTGTAATGTTTATATGATGTGGACCCAGGGCTCCATAGAGACAACTCTACACAGTTCAACCTTACATTCAGGTAGTCTCATAATGATGTACTTGGTTGACTTTTGTACCTTAATATTTTCATTTTTCTCTTTACCTAATTTTGTCTTAAATATACTATCTCTCAGATACTATCTCTGAGATTTCAGGTTCTGAAATCTATGATCCCAAATCACAATTATCTATTCATGTGAGTTCATTTATACAACTTAAAAGAGCATATATATATATATATATATATATATATATATATATATATATCTTTTTGTGAACATCTGAAGTGGATTATAAAATGTGAGGCTATCCTACAAATTGTGCATTATATAAAGTTGTATTGGTTATGGTCTCTGTCATCAAATGTCTTGGTATATTTAAGAGAAGATACTTATTTTTTAAAGACTTTATTTATTTACCTTTGGAGAGAGGGGAAGGGAGGGAGAAAGAGTCAGCGAGAAACATCCATGTGTGTGAGAGGCCTGGCCAGGAACCCAGCCACGTGCCCTGACCAGGAATCAAACCACGGGACTATGAACCACACTAGTCAGGGCAAGAGAACATATTTATTAAAAGCTCTACAACACAAGCAGAAAGTGAATGGTACAAATTGATCACTGAGGGAATGCAGAGGAGTGAAGAATCACTTCTGGCTTGACTAATACAAGGTTTCTTGTTGGAGGCACCGCCTGGGCTAAGATATGTTGCAGGTGACAGAGTCCACTGAGGAGATACATGGCCACCTGCAAAGGAAAGCAAAATTCACGGTGCCTAGCAAGACTTCAATAAATATTACCTATTCTTCTTATTACAATTTACTATCCATCTTAAATACTGACAGAACGGCCCTGGCTCCAGGTGGCTCCATTGGTTGCAGAATCATCCATGAACCAAAAGGTTGCAGGTTTGATTCCCCATCAGGGCACATACCTGGGTTGTTGGTTTGATCCATGATCAGGGCACATGCAGGAGGCAGCCAATATATGTTTCGTTCTCACATCAATGTTTCTCCCTCTCTCTCTCCCTCCCTTCCTCTGTTCCTCTCTCTCAAAACAATTTTTTTTATATGCCCGCTATGGACTGAGTATCTGTGTGTCTCTCTCTCCCAACCAAGTAAAAAATATATATTGACAGAACACCTATTGACTGAATTAACATGAAATTTATATATATATATATATATACATATACATATATATATATATATATATATATATATATATAATATTGAAATATAGGAGGTTGGGAAGGTGATGGGTAATGTAATATCCAAGCAAAAACCCAAAGGAAGTGAGGGAGGAACAAAGTAGTAAATCTGAAGAAAGCTTTTCTCAAGAAGAAAGAACATTACATGCAGATAGGCTGAGGCAGGAACTTGCTCAGCTTGAGGAATGGCAAAGAAGACAGAGCATCTGGAACAGAGAAAGGGGATGGGAGAGGAAGATATGGCAGAGATCGCTGAGGGATAGATCACTTAGGACTCTGCAGGCAACAGTGAGGACTTTGGACCTGAGTGGGATGGGATGTCACTGGAGGGCTTTGAGTAGAGTTTCTTCATAATTCAATTTTTAGGGATTCACTCTGGCCTCTATGTTGACAATAAAGTAGAGGAAAGGAATAGGTGGGAACATAGTTTAGATAGGAGCTATCACTACAAGTGAGGAACAATGATGCCTTTGACTGAGGTGGTAGGTGAAAGGTGGTAAAAGTGGTTGAATTCTAGATACAGTGTTCTGAGGACAGAACTGACAGGGCAAGCCATGGTTAGGACATGCGGTACTCAAGCATGACGCTAAATGGTTTGCATCATTGAACATGTGTTATTCTCACAGTGACCTCATTTTATAAATCTCGCAAATCACTTCTTTAGTAATTAGCAGATCCCAGGTCTACACAAAGTCCAAAGTCACACAGCTTCTTAATTTTAAAATTCATAAGTAAATAGAATAATCGAAAGAGTCCTCAAAAGATGCACTGACCCATGTCCTTGCCTTGGGTAAGCAACCAGACTGTCTTAGAACCACAGCTTCCCCTTGATGAGATCAAGGCTATGAGTGCAAGCACAAAAACAGCATCTCTGGGACTATCTGGGTTAAAGTGCCAACTAACTGGCACTTCAGGCGCTCTCTCATAAGCAGAGCCCTGGCTGCCACGCCAGCTCCCAGTGCTGGGCCAGATATCTTCAGGCCCTCAACTCCTCTCAGCCTCTGAAATGCGGATAATAACGTCAATTGGCCCAACCTACCTCACAAGGGCCCAGTTAAAAGTCAAATGTAAGCAGCATTCTTGATGAGGAGTTAAGCTTGTCCTCAAGTGAGATGTTATCATCACTTTATCAAAAACAAGAAAGTACTACCAGCCTGACTTGTACCACCTCACCTGGAAAACCCCTGCCTGTGTGAGAGGATTTTGAATCTTTCGAAACCAGGAACCCGGTCATCCCTTCTACGTGTTGAGATGGCTGCTGACATGCCATCAACGCAACAGAATAAATTCCTCTTCAGGTGTAAACTAGTGTTTGCCTTTTTCTTCCTTGGAAGTCTTCTCATCAGTTCTCAAATGCCATTTCATGTCTAAGTAACTTCAAAGGAGTTATTTCTGTGTATTTATTTAACCTAAGCCACTTCCTATTTTCTTCTTAACCAGATGAAAGCGATTCAGGAATTCTAGACCAGAGATATGCTGGAATTTCTAAGTCAAAAGAGGATAGGAGTGTCCATGTGGCTTAAATTGGAGCAAAGTGGGACTTGAGGCTGTATTTACAACTAAAATCTTAAAAAATCAATTTTCCATATAAAAGAAGAAAAGAAGCAATTCATTGGAGATCTGGAGGGAGCAGAAACTTCCCAAGCCCATCCCTCGTGTCAATTCTGAGCCCTACAAAGTCAGAAGACATGGGAGGTGGCCTGGGGTTGCCCCTAAGGCAGCTCTGAGGGTCTCAGTTTTTCATTAGTAAATGAAGAAATAGAACTAGTTTCCCTTTAAGGTCCCTTTCCGCTTTAAAATTATGTAAGCTTCTGAAACAGTTCTCCAAGGTAGGATATAATTCATCTCTTCATTCCTGGTTCAATTCCCCATTTTCAGTGGTACATACAAAGGCAGGTACCACTGGATGGGCATGTAAATAACCCCCTTTGAATGTACATACCATGTTGCAGAAGCTGTTAGAGCCATAAACTCTGTTGTGCAGGCATCTGATCTCTCCCTCTGAGGGCTTTCTTCCAAACCACACTCCCCAGCCCAAATGCCTGAAGCAGCTCTCAGCCAATGAGTGCTGGCAGTAGATGTGTTCTTAGCTTGCTGGTGCCCTGAGAGGGGGCTCAGCTGGAGTAACTCAAAGGCAGGGACTTGCTATTTTCCCAGTTCCAGTGCCCTTGATGTTAGTTGGCTTAACAGCACATGCTTTCTCAGCTTCCTTTCCTTCCAATCTCAAATGTACCCTTCCCCTAAGGCTGGTCCCTGCACCTCACAAACAGACTGCTTGCATTTGAATTCTATCGCTAAGTCAGCTTCTGAGAGAACCCAAGCTAAGGCACAATATGTGCACATTTTAATCTCTAGTTAATGAGGTTGCCAACGTGACAATTCTATAAGAAATAGAAATAAGAATAAATGTTCTCCAGCAAGATTCCTTTGGGTTATACAATCCTGTTATATGGGACTATAAAGACAATTGATCCCAGAGCCTACAATCTATCATCCCTTGAAAGTGAGACCCCTTAAGAACAAGAGTATTTACCTATGATTTACCTTCTTGATATAGTCCACTGACCTCCCAGAGCAGAAAGCAGGTGGACACCCAGCATCCGTTACAGTCTGGAAAAGTAGTCTCTACTGACCGTGGTCATTCTTCCCCTTTGTCAGACCTGTAACCAATCACAGACACTAGAAGGGCACATTACGTGGGACTGGAATCAACTACAATGAACACAAACCATAAACATGTTCAAGGAGTCTGAAGGTCATCACCTAGACCTAGTACGACGTTTCTTCTATCTTATTGCTCCATCATGCATGCCTACCATTCCCGAAGTCACCATATATGCCCCAAGATCATCAGTGGAACTCCAGCCTTTTATAGGCAACTGCCAGCCAACCAGAAGACAGGAGGAAAGAGTGGAAGAGAGCATGTCCCTGCCTTTAAAGTTACTACCCAACTCCTTTTACATCCAAGAGGTTAGAACTCAGGCACATGACCATGCCTAGTCATAAAAATCTTTATTCTGGGCAGTCAGTGTCCAGCTAAAAATCTGGGTGTTGTTATTGAGGAAGAAGGGGAAGGTGGGTATAGGGGAACAACAAGGAGACTCTGACACAAACCAGTGTTCATGTGATGGACTTCTTCACTCATAAAGAAAAAGCACAAAAGAAAGGATCTCTTTTCTTAATCTACATGTTTTGGAGTTTGGTGCAATGCACAGAACTGCTGCAGCCTTCTCATTCATTACAAGTCTGAGGATGAAGCGAACACTAAGGTTGGCAGAAAAGAGAAATGGAGACAAGCCCAGTTCTTGATAATGTCATTGTGCTACAGGATCAGTCAACCTAAGGCCTTCCTCAACTCTGGTCCTACTATTATGTAGTTATCTATTAACTATTAATTAGAAAATTAATTTATCTAGATTTTTTGGCCATTTTTAGCTGTTTTATGTTAGTCTTTTTTTTGCTGTCAAAGAAATGACCACAAATTTAACTGCTTGAAACAACACCCATTTATTAACTCAGTGTCTGCAAGTCAGAAGTCTGGGCACAGTGTAGCTTTGCCAGTTCCCATGTTTCAGGTGTCACAGGACAAAATCAAAGTGTTGGCAGAGCTGTGCTCCTTTCCAGAGGCTCTGAAGAAGAATCTGCCTCTAAGATCATTCAGGTTGTTGGCTGAATGAATTTCTGTGCTCTTGGGGGACTGAGATCCCTGTCCCCTTGCTAGGGAGTCACACTTTGCTTCTAGAGGCTGTCTGCATTCCTTGGCTTAGGGCCAAATCTTCCTCATCTTCAAAGCCTACAAGGGCAGATTGAGTTCTTCTCACACTTCAGATCTTCCAGGCCTCCTCTTCTACCTCATCTCTCTGACTGACCCTTCTCCTGATTTTAAGGGCTCATGTGATCACACTGGGCCCACCTGGGCAACCTGGACAATCCAGCAAGGTCAATTGATTAGAAAACATAACTCCATCTACAATGCCCCATTCACACCTGTAACTATATTAGTATTTGATTGAATGTATAGGGGATAGGAATCTTGGGAAGCACATCTTTAGATTTCTGCTTACCACAAGTTTCCTATAGCCCACAGCATCCTGGTTGACACGTCCCAATTGTAGGCCAGAAGAAAGCACACATCTCCCCCAGTCTGCCTCATTCACAGTGTTCAACCCGGAGGCACTGGTCAGTGCTGCAAAGTAACAGAGTTAAGACAGACCGATGTTCGTTAGCGATCAGAACACTCAGAGACTGGCCAAACAGGGCAGCTCTTTGCTGTGCTATTTTGAATCTGGCCGTTTTGCTGATGACAATCACACTGCTCCTCAGTTTTCTCCTAACATGATGCTTTCCAGGTTGCGATCAGTTTTGGGGTTATTTCAAATCCAATCCCCTATTTCACACATTTTTCTCTGAGTGAGAAAAAATGGTTATTTAAGAAATATACATTATTGATTTCAAACCAGTGCCTGAAACTTTAGCTGCTTTTCTGGCAAGCTCTGTTTTTAAAATGCCTGCCTAGAAAATACCCAAACAAGAACTAGTTAGAAGTAACTTGCAGTTTTATTCTGAGATGAACTTCTCTCAGAATCCCATGAGGAAAATAGAAAATGGAAGGAAAGATGGAATGGCTAAAAGTGTATTAGCATCCTTGGAAAAAATAAAATCCAGTACAATGTCTTTCTGAAGAAAATTACCTTCCATGAAAACACATTGGCTGAAACAGTTTTCTCAGACCCTAATTTGTAGCCTGCAAATCCACCCCCTAGGTTTGTTCTTAATCTTGCATCTGCCATCATCCACACATAAACCTCTAAATTCTAGCCATTTAATTATCCAGATAGTTCAGGGATTGTAGTCTCCCTGTGCTAGAACACCTAAGAAACCAAGATACAAGGGAACTTGGCCCAGCTCTCGTACAAAGTCAGTGGTGGGACCAATGAGGTAATTACAAGCAGTAACATCTTTTAGGGGGCCTTAGCTCTGAGTCATCCTTATTCCCTATTATGCCTGGTGTTTGCAAATCTATTTCTCACTGAACTCTACAATTCAGCAGATTGGATCTAACCACAATTTAACCACTCCAAGATCAAGTATTGTTTGTCTCTGTCAGGTTACATCTGATAATAGTCTGAACTAAAGACAGCCGGCCCAACATTGAACAGCTTTGGCTGGGGCTGGACAGCAATACTTAGGAGCTCTGCACTTTTCCCCCAGCATTGGGTTAAAAACTAAGCTGAGACTTGAAAATAGCTGCTATAAATAAACACAGTGTCATTCACCATTTATAGGGGCTCTCATCTTTATATAGGACCTCTGGGCATTAAAGAGAATGAATATATGGCAAGAGGATCCGGGACCTGTAGGGACAGTTTTGCATTACAAACAGTGTATTGGGATCAAAAATCAATCCTGCTTACTTTTGTGCAGATGTGCACAAAAATATAGCTCCTTTATGTTTTCTGTAACTAATCTGGTTTTCCTTGAAGTAATATTAGTCAACCAGAGGTTAATAAAGAGAAAAATGATGAATTTTTAACAATTATCAAGATTGAATTATTTAAACAATCCCTTTAGAAAATGCCTGCAGACTTCTTGGGACATGTTTGTCCCTCAGGTAGCCTTCTCTTCCCGTGTTACTCTTCCTGAGAAAGTGTGGGTGAATGGGAAGAGGATGTGATTCTTACATCTTCATGAAAGCAGGAGTGTGCGGGGTATGAGAGCAGTGCCACCTGCCTCTTCGGCTCTGAGGAACATGTCCCTTGTGAACTGGTTTGCCTGCTAACATTCCCAAGCAAGCCTCCACTCCCACAATCTGGTCTCTCCCACCCAAAGCAGAGCCCAAAGAAGCTTCCAGATTACTCAACCTCCCCTGGGCTGCCACTGGCAGGGTCCCTGACATCTATCTGCCATTTCCCTCATCCAGCCCAGTGGCTCTCCACTCCATATCCACAACACAAAGGGTGAGACAGGCTCAGAAAGGCTGACTCTTGGGGCCTCCTCCTACCAGCCATAGAACACCACCTACTTTTGAAAGTGGCTGCATCCTAAATTGGTTTGCAACAGCTCTGTCCACAGGGAGTAGATAGCTGCAACTCTTGCTCTTTAATCTGTCTCTCCCTACCCCTACTCCTAGCCCTACCCCTGGCTCTCTTGCCTTTTTTCCATCCCCTTGGATTGTCCTGAGGTGTCTAGACAATGTTTATTAGTCAGGGTTATAGCAGGAAATAGATGGCACATTCAAATAAGAAAACTTTTATGTAAATTTAATAAATTTAATTACCTTCAATGATGTGGCTCTCACAATGTGGGCCAGACACCTGAGATCCTGTCAGACCAAAGCAATTTTCCAATAATTTTAAGATGTTGTGTGACTTTTTTACTCTTAGTCTCTCACAAGTATACAGTGGAGTTTTTCAGAGGCTCGCAAACATGTAATATTTACAACAAAGGGCATCATGAACCAAGTAAAAGTCAAAAAATGGGGGGATATTTATGAAATATACAACAGAAAGAGATTAAAATGAAGAAATTATAAAGAACATCTCAAATTGATAAGAAAAAGATTTAAAAACCCAATGGAAAAATAGGCAAAAGATATAAACAAGAAATTTACAAAAGAGAAATATCAATAGCAATAAGGAAAAATGCATATTTAAACTTCATTATGATACAGTTTAAAAAAATTTTTATTACATAGATTAGTAAAATGTCTTCTTTGTTATAGGTATGACAATGTGAATTTTTACAGTCACTTTAAGAGATCGAATTGGCAATACCTATTTAAATGTACATAATATATGACTCTGGAAATTCTACTCCTAGGCAACTTCCCTACCCCCACCTCAGACTCTGCACATAGTCTATGAGACATGTATAAAGATTGTATTGCAGCATTGTTAGAAATAGCAATAAAGGTTAATAATAGCCCAAAAAAAGGGAAAAATTTGAATGCCCTTCAACACAGAAATGATTATATAAATTGTGATTTATCCATACTATGAAATGCTGTGCAGCATATAAAAAGAAAGGGATAGGTGACTCTGTTCACATAAGAAAGATCATCAAAACATTGCTGATCACACACACACACACACACACACACACACACACACACACACACAGAGTTTCTGGGGTGAGTTTGGATTTGCCAACTATTGCCAGGCTCATATCTGGGAACGCCCAGCTTGAATACATAAATAAAAGATGACAAAATTGGTATTACATAATTTTGTTAGATATTAACTAACATGACTTTGGTTTCAAAATATTTATTTTAAATGTAGTTTAATAATCTTTGTTTAAAATACTGTACAAATGATTTTAAAGCAAATATTTTGCACTGCTTTACTCAACTAAATTAAGTTTGGGTGTCCAACCCACGAATCTGGCCCAACATAAAACTGTAAATTTACTTAAAACTGTTTTTGCTCATCAGTTTTCATTAGTGTTTGTGTATTTAATGCATGGCCTGAGACAACTTTTCTTTTTCCAGTGTGGCCCGGAGATACCAAATGGTTGGACCTCCCCCTGCTAAAAAATGATGAAATCAGTAAGATTAAGGGGAAGAGAAAATAAATAATAATTATGTTGAATCTATTGAGAACTGTAAAGATAATTGCTTTTCTACCAATACAACTTTTAGGTGTAATGAACAAAAAAGCATTTCACTTTGGAAACCACTTGGTCAACTTGAGTTAGAGGTGACTACTATTTTTACTGCAGTAGACATAGTGAAGAAGAACAGCATTTACTTCAGCCAAGGCATTTTTTTAGTGTTTTTGGATTATTCTTACAATTTATTCTCTCTGGTAATAAACTAAATGACTAAGAAGATTGAGAGATATGAGTAACTTTTAAGAAACTTCAAATTTTAGAATTCAATAAAAGGACCCAATAAATCAATTCAGCATACACATCATAAGTACTCCAAAGTGCAGGGACATCCTAAGTGCTAAGTAGACAGAAAGATGAGTCACGCTTGATCTCTGCCATTGCAGAGTGTATATTCTAGGAAGGGAGCTATGACACATGCATACATAATGATTAAGTAATAAAAAATTATTTCTTTACTTTAAGAGAAATAAAAGATGCTCGAGGGATAGGTGGAGGAATAGGTGGCTGGCAGATGGGGTGGATGGCATGTGTCAGCAAGTTTCCATAACCTGTGTAGCTCTGGAGTTAAGCCTTAGAAAGTTGATAAGATTTTATTTGACCATTGGAGATGAGCTGCAGGAATGCAAAATGGAGGGACAAGCTTAAGCAAAAGCTTTTCGATAGTAGAAAAATAAGATCATGGACAAGAATCATCAAATGATCCAGTTTGTCCAGCTTACTTTGGCAAATCTTTGGAAGGGGAGCCACAGATTATGTTAGAAGCAGGGTACTGCCATACTTTATTTACACAGGATGTGTATCTTGAATTGCACCCTAAGTAGTGGAGAGCCATGAAATTTTTTTTAGGCAGAGAAATGACATGGTTAGAGCTGTGCTTCAGAGAGCTTACACTTGATCGACAATGGCAAAACTGCAAAGTGAGAGAACAGTTAAGAATTGCAGTGGCAAGGAGATAAGTAACAAGAGCCTTAGAGCCTTGGGCTCTGGTTGTGACAAAAAGGAATAGTCTAGAAACCCAGGGGAAAATGAAACTAATACATACTGAGATCTTATTTTATCCTAGATTTTTTATATATGAGCCTTTATAATTCTCATAAGAATCCTAGGAGGTAATATTATCCTCCTTAATTAAGGCTAAGAGATATTAAATAACTTGCTAAGTAGGTGAGTCTGATTTGAAAATGCATATTTTTTTCTAATGTACCTTTCTACCTTCTTTCTTTTTTTTAAGATTTTATTTATTTATTTTTAGACAGAAGGGAAGGGAGGGAGAAAGAGAGGGAGAGAAACATCAATGTGTGGTTGTCTCTCATGTGGCCCCCACTGGGGACCTGGCCTGCCACCCAGACATGTGCCCTCACTGGGAATCATACCAGTGACCCTTTGGTTTGCAGCCCATGCTCAATCCACTGAGCTACACCAGCCAGGGCCCTTCCTACCTTCTTAAGTAAAATTAACAGGACTTGCTCATGGATCAATGTTAGGGAACAGGAGAAAAACATGATTAAAGGGTAACTCTCTGGTTTGACCATGAGCGATGGAGAAGATGGAGGTGCCACCAATAAAAATAAAATTCTGGAGAAAAAAATAGATTTAGGAGGAAGAGGATAGTCCAGTTTTAGACACTTTGAGTTTTCATCAATTCAAAAGTTTTTTCTATATTCATTTTATCTAATTTCTGTCACCCACTATTTCTTATTCTCTCACTCACATCAGGCTTTCTTCCCTACTATTCCACCAAGACTGCTCACATGAAGGTCACCAATGGCCACCTCATTGTTAAATCCGATGGCTCATTCTCTACTCACATCTTAAGTTATCAGCAGCATTTGCTGCAGCATTTGCTCTCTCCTCCCTGATAGTTTTCTTGTTTTTGTTTTGCAAGGCCTTATGCTTTCTTGCTTTTCCTCCTACCTCACAGATAAACTTCTTTGTCTCCTTTGCTGGGCCCTCCTCTCCCCCCAAAACTTGTAATGTTGTAGTGCTCGAGGGCTCAGTCCTCAGTCACTTTGTCCTTTCTATCCATGCTCATCCTCTTGGTGAGCTCATCTGGAGTCATGGCTTTAAATACCATCCATATGCCACCAATGGTTTATTTCCAGTCCAATATCACCCCTATATCCCAGACCCCTATAATCTAACATCTCCACTTGAACCCCTAATAGAGGCTTCAAATTTAATGTGTCCAGACTTAAACTCCTGATCTCCCCTACCAAACCTGTTTTACCTGCAGCCTTCCCAAACTCAACTGATGGCAACTCCATGCTTCTAGTTAGTTGCTCAGGCTAAACATATCTAACACATCAGAAAATTCTAATGGCTCTATCTTCAAAATATTTCCACAAGCTGCCCACTTCTCATCAACTCTACTTCTACCAGTCTGGTCCCGGCTACTATTGTGCCTTGCCCAGATTACTACAACAGCTTTATAATTGGTCTCTCAATGCTCCCCTTACCACCCCATAGCCCATTCTCAGCACAGTAACCAGAATGATCCTTTAAACATGTAAAATATGTTATGTCATTCTCTGCTCCAAACTCTCCAACAGTCCCCCCACATCACTAAAGATAAAGGTCAAAGTTCTTACAAGGGCTGACAAGACCCTACACAATCTGATTTCTCATTTTCTGTCTGACGTTCTGTCCTACCACTATTGCTTAGGTAAACCAGGCACACTTGTGCCTTAAGATCTTTGGAATAGCTATTACTCTGCCCAAAAGGCATTTCTCCTGGGTTTTTGCAGGGCAAACTCCTTTGCATTCCTGAAGACTTGTACAAGTGTTTTCTTCTCAGCAAGGTCAACCCGGGTCATCGTCTGGAAGAGTCAGCCAGCACTCCCATCGCCACCCCCGCTAACTGCGGTCTTCACTCCCTTTATCCTGTTCCATCTTTTCTCTTCTTTTTCATAGAGCTTCTCGAATACAATCTAATTTTTCTATTTTGCTTGTTTGTTTGTTTATGGTTTCATGTGGGCCTTCTGTCACTAAACAGTAAGATCCATGAGGGCTGGTAACTTTGTTTTATTTGCTGATGCATCCCAAGCACCTACAACTTTGCCTGGTACTTAGTAGGTACTCAGTAAATATTCACTAATAAATGAGATTTTTTGCAAACAGAAATTGAATTCAAGAAATGTTTAGTGAGTATTTAATTTCTTCAAGATTCTGAATAGATATGGAGCACATGAAAAATGTTAAAGATATATTTGAAAGTCATCAGAATAATTTTAAAAGCTGAAATATGGAGACATATGTATCACCAGGGGGAAATTCATGGAGGCAAAGGAAGGCAACTACAGATGAGTCTTGGGTGTAGAAGGACAAACAGATGCCAGCAAAGGCTAGATGGCGAGCTCAGAATCACGAGCACCCAACTACATAAAGAAGTTTTCCCGAAGGAAGGGAATGGTAACAGTGTCAAGTTCAGTAGAAGAGAAAAAGGACTACAAACTGGTGTCAGATTTGGTGTTTTTACTTCAAAGTTACTATGACCTTAAAAAGAACAATTATTAAAGCAATTATTCATAAAAAGTTATATGGGCGTGGTAAACCAGTCTGTGCTAGTCTTTTGTTTTTGTGATTGTTGTAATAAACTAATTTATATCCCTCCCCCCAAAAAATTATATGATACCAGTTATAAAAAGAAGGCGATGAAATCAAGAAAAGATTTTACTTGCTACACTAGTGAGAAAGCCAAACACACATAAGAAACACTTCATAGTATGAGAAATATTTATTAAATATTAAACAATCCAAAATCTTAAAATATTCATACTTCATTTCAATGTTTCATTTGTTGGTCACTTGGGTAGTAGTAAAAAGTAGACAGCAGACAGTACTTGGACTTGAAAGACCTGAGCCAAGTCCAGGTTTTGCCACTTTCTAGCTTGTGACTTTGGGCACTTCATCTCAACTGCATGAGTCTCAGTTTTCTCCTCAGTCAAATAATTTAATTATATTTGCCTTATCTACATCTCAGGATTAATGGGGAAAATAAATTAGATAACGTAAGAGAATGAATAAATTATAAACATCGTCATTCCGGGGGCAAAGTTATCCATAGGCAGCACGCTGTGTTAAGAGAACGTAGTTCTACAGCTCAGCTGTGGCTTCAGCAGGACGTTAGGCATTACAGATACCCATTGTCTCGTTTCTAAAATAAAAATACAACACCTGCCTTGTTTTCCCATTGGATCCCTCTAAGGCATCTAATGAGCTGCTGTATAAAAGTGCTTTGCAAACTTTAAAGTACTATGTATTTGTAAGGAAGTATCTACAGATTCTCTGTGTTTAAGACTCTGGAAACAGTGTTTCTCACGCTTCAGTGTGCCTAAGGATCACCTGGGGAGCGGGATAAACCTGCAGATTCCAGAGGCCACTCCCTGAATTCCCCGTCGGTGAGCCCAGAGAAAACTAGGCATCTACCTTGGAACAAGCTTCCCAAATGATTCTGTTTCACACAGTTAAGTGGCAGAGTGGCAAGATAGGAAGGGTGGAGAAGGTGTGAAAACATTGGGTAGGAAGGGGGATGGAAAGAAAATGAGCCCCATCTTTATTCCTGCTGGTGGAAACCTAAAGGTATGGGAAAGAGTGGCCACATTCTGAGTCCCTGGGTCTCCCTCTTGACCCCTGCTGGGGAGGGATGGTCTTTCTCTCCACAGTTGAGAAAGCTCTAGAAGCTTTTCTTCTAACTGTAAGCATTTGGTCAGAAAGTAGACTACAAATACCACTGATCATTTTATAAGTTCAAAATTGGAATAGATACTTGAACATTGCTGAAAAAATTAATGTAATGAGATACGGAATGCTTTTCTATCACAGTGTTAGCCTCTCCCAGTCCCCGATGCCAAAATTACTTTTAAAAGGGATGATCATTACGAAAACAAGCACAGAATTCTTTCCTGCTGGGCACAAAGGTGATCTCACCCCCAGGCCTCCCTTTGGCTGTGTCTCAGCCTTTTGCTTTATAAGTGCCAGACACCTCAGTTTAAAAGGAGATGGCCATCTTAGTCCTTCACTGATTGATTTCACAGAGCTGCCACTTAACCTTGGAATAAGTGCTCTTTTCACCTGCAAAAATCCCCTTCCTACCCTTAAAGTATATCATGTTTTCAAGTGCAGGACAGAACCTCTCCCATATTTAATCTGAAACCATGCAATAGTTTCACAAAGACAATGTTGATGGCTGTTCCAATAAAAACAATGAATGAAGCAAACCTATGTGGAGTTAAAAATTAAGTCCATACTTCCTTGCATGAAGATTTCTCAATGATAAAAATTCCCAAATAATTTTCATCTCCTTTAAAAACTTTCCTGTGTTTATTTACCATAGATCATCAAGAAATTTAAATATATTCCAGGGAAGATAAATAAACTATATCTTTCTCTCAAGAGTCTTAAAAATTCCACAAACTTTCACTCTAACATCAAGTGTCCCAGTTCAATTTTAAGTGTGTGGTAGTTTTTCCTTAACAAATAATCCCAAGAGTTTTACTGTACTTTTATCCTTCAGGTTTTTTCTTGCATTACTATGATACCACTTCATGTCCGTATTTTATCATATGAAACAGGATTTTTTCCGACCTAGGGGAGCATGCACAAGCATTTTACTTTCTTTTGCTGAAGATGTATACATGCTGACTCTACTTTTGAGAACACCATGAAAAGATGTTCAGGTACACAATTAAGATTGAACGTGCCTGATAATACCTGTAACGGCGATCATCACCACTCTTTTCCCCAACCTGCGTGCCACAGCTGTGCTTCACTGCGTGGGCGGAAGATGGTTAACAAATAATGATACGTCAACCAGTGAAATGCAAAATTTTCATTAAAATAACGAATTTGTAAGCTATGCTAATACTGTAAATGGACATATGTAACTGGACATCTATTTTTAAAGTAACTGCTAAATATATCATTTACATGCTGTTTAAAATCATTACTGTTTACTTAAAGTCTGCTTTCAACAAAAAATACCCGATCTCTTTGACGGCTGTATAACACAAAAGATAATAATACAAATTAGAAGAAATTTTAAAAGTAAAAAAAGGAAATTAAGTATAACTATGAAAAACATTAATATCTAAGCTAATATAATCAGAAGTTAATTTAGTGAAATAAAGTGTTATGTTCCCTGAGTTGTTTTTTCCATAAAGTCAAGTGCATAATAAAACATTTTTAGTCACAGTCCATGGAAAATACCCAAAATAGATTTATGAGGAAGTTGTTTCTCTGAGATGGAAGATGTGTTCTGAGCCCCTAGGACTACTGTTTCTGGAGTGTATTATTTGAACATCAAAAGACTAAGGACATTGTTATAAGTGTAATTCTTTGGGTTCTGGTCCCTTCTTTTGGAGTGTAAATTCAATCGATCTAAATCCACAAACACTAGAAGCCAGCACGTGTAAGACACCACTCCTCTCCCTCTCGGAAAAACGCCTTCAACAATCACCAGCGTCTGCTTCATTCTTTACAGATAATTATCCCCCCTTTGCTGAAACAAGCTTTTCCTGATTCTAACAAAGCACAGCACATTTAGAGGTAAATTGCAATTGCCTGAGCAAATCGCATTAAGTGCTAAATTTATCTGAATAATCCAAAACAATTACCAGGAAATAAATGTTTCTAGCTCTTAAGAACTAGAATTCTCAATACCTCAGCAAAGTATTTTAACCCAATGAAATGGTTCCAGAGAAGTGAGACTAAAATATATATCACTACAATCTTGGTGTGTATTCTATACTAATTGCATTTTAGTCAAATTAAGTATAAGAAGACAATGACTCAAGCTTCTAATACATTTAACTGTCTACAAGATCACTGAGTCCCCTCAGGTTTGTTACTTGCCGTCCATAAATTAGCATCATTTTCCTTTGGAGAAGGCAGTTTGGCTTCTGGGAGGCCTGAGGAGAGGACGAAGGCCAGCGAGAAAGTCCGGCATCTTCTGACACCAAGGAAGCGACAAAGGAAAAAGAGGAGTAGCGGCTGGGGGTCCAAACAGGGACTTCAGAGAGCGAACCCAGCAGGAAAGGGGACAGGCAGGTATGGCCCAGTTCAGCCAGAGGTCAGCGGGCCCTAGTGTAAGGCAGTGCAGTCTGCCTGCTGACAAAATCAACCCCCAACCAGCGTCCTTTGCAGTCCGTTTCTGAGTCACGAACACCACAGGAGAATGAATCCACTGACGGCAGTCTCGAAACCCCCCTGAATGCCACCATGTTAACATTAATACCTGCTTGAGTTCCCCGGACTTCTTCAATTGTGGACTACGACTTTTTTTTCCTCTTGTCTTTTGAGGGGTTTTGCTTTATTTTTTTTCTGATGTCAGGATTAACATCCATCTTTTCCATGAAAATTTAAATATAAAATTCCACTACATTCAGTACGAAAAATGCTTGCGAGAATCCCGTGGTTTAATTTCTAGCTCTGTCTTAAAGGGCAGGTTGATTTCATCATTATATGCTTAAAATTTTTCAGTTTAAAAAATTTTGTTAGATTTTAAATTTCGGGAGGCAGGGACCAGGAGATCAGGGACCATATCCATTTTGTTTACCATGCTGTAAACAGCACTTAGCAGAGTGTTGACAGAAGAGTGGCTTAACACTCAGATCCCCCGGTGTGGGGTCAGCCCCAGCCTAAGACACCAACACAGAGTATGAGAGGGTGCGAGTGAGTCGCCCGCCTTTCACCCTGTCGGCACAGGGCAGGGCAGCCAGCAACCAGGAAGGAACAGGGCTTGGGGCAGAGCTGGCCTCAAGATTCTTCTGTCACACACTAACATGGTCAAAAACCCCCAAGACTCTCACTTTCTGGGACTAGACTTTCTTTTATTATTTAAGTAAAATTACATACGCTGAGAGAGGTCCAGGACCTCCCCAATATTTCTGAGGATGGTAGGAGAAGGGACCTTCACATTTCTGTTCTTTCTTGCTCTACCTTCTTGCTCTGAGTTCGGTTCTCAGTCCCCACTCATATCTTCTCTCCTACAACTGCTCTCCTTTCTCTTCGTCACGTCACCCTAAACATGGGCCACAAAACACAAAGTGCTATCAACACAAGTGTAACAAGGTTTTACTAAGTTTTGACTGCAACCAAGAATAATCCAACGCAGTGCAAAATACAGCTTTAAATTCAAAGCAGATCTCACTGTCCCTAAAAATGCTCTAACTATTTCCAACCAGATGGTCTTTTCTTCCTCAGATTCTGATTCGCTACTGGGTGCTTAGCCGCACTGGACCTCCATGCAGTTTCTCCTTTCTGTTCACTCCTCTCCCTTCCAGAAATTCCGTCCTCTCCAGTCACTAGTGACCAATCTAAAAATTTATATTACTTTATTATGCAGAGTCACTCCATTTCTCAAAATTTGTCTTAGACTGGTTGTTGGTTCCTTTGTATAACCAAAAACGAGCTCGCTTCTCCTTAAATGAATTATATTGCTATCTTGGAATGCTCACGCACGACGGTAGCCATCTTTTCAAATAGCACTTTTTCCTTTCCCTGACTATAGCTACATGAATGTGTTCAAGCCAATTAATTTTTCTCAGTCCCAGTTTATTTGCCTACTTCATTTAGTTGTTATGAATAGTAAATGTAAAAGCCAAGCCTAACACTTGCCAAATGATAGCCACTAATATTATTAATCATAGGGAATTTCCCTTGGAAAGGGTAATTAATAGCAGCGCCACTTGAATAGTATTGGCCACCACCCCCAGCCAGTAGCTGGCATGCCAGGCTGAAGCTGAGGGTACCGCACTCTGTCACGAGAGACTACATTTTCAGATCCCCTTGATGTCTTGTTTTCTGGCAAATATATAGTTAGAAATATTAGGCAAATCATCACTTCCAAGAGTTAAAAATATCCCCACCACCTCCCAGCAGCAAGGAATGGTGTTCTATCTTGCTTATGTTGTTTACTTCTTTCTCTCGGAGAGGAGCTCCGAGCTGGACAGAGGCCCAGCTATGTGCTACACGCTTCTGCAGCCCACTGCCTACCACGGCGTATCTGCTCTGAGAATAAACTGCAGTCTCAGTTGGACAAGGATTTAATTTCCCAATGAAACAAAAATCAGACTATAGATAATCTGCAAATCACTTCAGCTGACAGATTAGTTAATGTCAGTTAATGTCAATGAAAAAGGAGCCAAATTTAAGGCGAATACCAGGGACTTGAATCGGGTCCCATCAGCCTACTCTTTGTTCCCGGGTTTTCTCTATACAAAGATGTGGCCCTGACCACCACTCCTCTTCTCTTCTCCTTTTCCCTCTTTACCTCCCTCTATCTCGTATCTTTCCCATCCATTCCGGGATGATTTCCACTCTTACAGAACTTACCCTGCACCATAATCTAGGCAGTCTCTTAAGAAAGGTCCAAGTACCTTTGGCTTTGTAGTACACGTCCTGAGCACCAGCCATGTGCCAGGCTCTCTGCTGTGTGCTTCACATGCATAATCTCAGTTATTTTCCCAGCAACACAATGAAATAGGTAGTATACCCATTTTAAAGACAGAAAACATACTCAAGAAGGTAAGTGCTTGATCATGGTTCGAATCGAATCTCATGTCTTTCACCACATTCTCCAGAACACCAGTATATATCAGCTCAAAGGAGATTCCTACTTAGAATTAAAGAATTCTACACTTCTTAAAATTGTTCACAGTCTAAAATATTTCCAAATCTGTTTCCCTCTACCAAACTGGGGATAGTGTGGCATTCTTGTGCAATGCAGGAATGATCCACCATTTGGGGCTAATTTGATAAGTTATCAGGTACTATCTGGTAATACATGGGTGATTAATATATTTAGAGCCCTAGGAACTCCCTCAACAATGGAGTAATCATTCCCAGCCTCTGTACTTCTCAGTTCAGCCTGCATCACGGTGCCTTTCACTGCTCAAATTCCCAACTTCCGTTATGCGTTTCTCCCCTTAAAAACTACCTGTCGCCTCCGGAACTGCCTCTGCCTAGCATTCAAGGCCCTGGATGATCTGGTCCCAATGCAATATTTTAGCTTTACCTTCACTGGCCCTGACACCTTGATAGCTTTTCAGTCAAATGAAACCATTGAATATGCCACTCATATGACCTGAGCTTTTGCTTTACCACTTACAATGCTCTAGTTCAGGGTGGAAGGGAAAGTAAATTTATCTTCAAAAAAAAGCCACAGAAATTTACCGCTTCATACCTACTAGGATGCTATAATCAAAAACGTGGTAAACAGCAAGGGTTGGCAAGGGTATAGAAAAACTGGAGCCTCTGTGCAGCGCTAGTGGGGAAGTAAAATGGTATGTTCACTGTGGAAACAGTTGGGTGGTTTCTCAAATGGTTAAACATAGAACTACCGTGTGATTCTACTCCTAAATATATATACGAAAGAATTGCAATTTAACTCCTAAATATATATACGAAAGAATTAAAAGGAGGGAGTTAAACAGATATCAGTATACCAATGTTCATAGCAGAATTACTCACAATAGCCAAAAGGCAGAAACAACCAAATGCCCCTCAATAAGTGAACGGATGAACAAAATGTGGTACACACACAATGGAACATTCTTCACATTGATACAGACTTCGACCTGGATGTACTTTAAAAACATTACACTGAGTGAAGTAAGCCAGACACGAAAGGCCCCATATTTTATGATTTAATCTCTATGAAATAGCCAGAATAAGCAAAACCATAGAGACAGATACCAGATCAGTGGTTGCCAGGGGCTGGGATCAAGGGAGTGACTGCTTAATGGGTATCGAGTTTCCGTTTGGGGTGACAGAGCTGTTCTGAAACCAGACAGTGCTGATGGCCACACACCGTTCAGTGCATTAAATGCCACTGAATTGTAAAAATGGTGAAAATAATAAATTACATGTTATGTGTAATTTACTACAATAAAAAAATTTAAAGTCTACAGAAATGACTTATAAAAACTGCTCCATTTACTGTAACTCATTTATCCAAAGCTGCTTACCTTGAGGAGAAATGGACTCCAAGCCTAATGCAACTCATATTTATTTGAAATGGATAAAAACAAAAAAGTACCCTCAATTAATGTCAAAGGGAAGGAATTGGGTCCTCTTTTTTCATTCTTAAAACTCTAGGCATAACGTATGGCATCGTATACGGTAAGAAATACAATTTAAAATTTTTAAAGAATTGGGTAGTATTAATATTCTGAGAAATGTATTGAATTGTCAGGGTGCACTGGATTCAAGTCAATTCAATAATCATCCACAAGAAATATCCAAAGGACATTTAAATTTTAAAGATTTTATTTATTTATTTTTAGAGAGAGGAGAAAGGAGGGAGAAAGATCAATGTATGATTGCCTCTCACATGGCTCTCACTGGGGACCTGGCCCGCAACCCAGGCATGTGACCCGACTGGGAACTGAACCGGGACCTTTTGGTTCCCAGCCCATGCTCAAGCCACTGAGCTACACCAGCTGGGCAAGGACTTTTAAATTTTTATATCTATATTCCTGAGAAGCTCCATGACAGTGAACCTGGGCTCAACCTCACCACTACTAGCTATATTTCAGACATCTATCCATTGCCACCAATTAACTATTAGTCTATTAATCAGTAGTAAAGAGTGAAAAACACTTTGCAATCCAGGCAAACCAAAGGCAAGGACAGCCTTGGTAAATTCTCACTTTTCAGGAACTGGTAAACAACTATAAAAATTGTTCAGCATATCAAATCCAATACAGCAGTTAGTTTCTATAAAAATGTTTTTCTTTCCAAACAACTTACGACAAATATAATCAAAAGGGAAAACATGCATTCCTTTTACCACTTGGAGCAATGTGCATAAAATTCACAATAATTGGAGCTTCAGGAGCAATGCAGTTCTGCAGACTCCTCGATTCTAGTCCCACAAGATTCAGTTCAGATGTCTGACCTCTAGCACCATAACAGAGTAAACATGTGGCTTTCCCAGGCGGCTGCCAAAAGTGGCAGAGGGGTAGGTCCTACTGCTCAATGACTGATGCCATCTCCTGGCCGCCCAGTGGCCGTGGTGATCAAGCAGGTACTGCTGAGCCAGAAGGTGGTGGTCGTGTGCTGTCAGGGCATCAACATTTCTGGCAATTTCTACAAAAACAAGGGCAGACCATTCAAGGTACACTTGCCCACAAGACCCAGTGAAGCCAGGCTGTACCTTAGCACCTCAAGGTGTTTGATGGGATCCCTTTGCCCTGTGACGGAAGCAAAGCAGTGGTGCTTCCTGCTGCCCTCCAGGTTGTACACCTATAGACTGTGCCAAAATTTGCCTCTCTGGGATGCCACAAGGTTGGCTGGAAGTATCAGGTGGTGACAGCCACCCTAGAAGAGAAGAGGAAGAAAGCCAAGATCCATTACTGGAAGAAAAAATAGCTCATGAGGCTATGAGAACAGAACAAAAAGAACATGGACAAGAAAACTGACCAATACACAAGGTCCTCAAGACTCGCAAACTCCTGGACCGTGCCCAGTAGACTATTTATTCTTTATGCTTGGCCTGCCCTGCCCTGCCACAGTGAAGCAGAAATAAATTAAGATAAGCATGTGTTATGAAGTCATAGCAGAGTAAGGGAGAGAACAAACCTGTAGGGAGAAATGTACTATACAGGCTGGGTCAGAGTCCCACGGGAGCCCCAGGGAGAGGATTCAGTCCAGGTACAGAGCCAGATCCTCCATAACTCAGTCACGCACAAGTTCTCTTGCTCGGGCCATTCTCTCCCAGCAGAACCTGGCTGCTGCCCCAGGCTTTCTACTCAAGGTGAGAGATCCATCCGTCTACTTAATGGTCTGCATTCTGAAAATAGTTAATGCTTAGATGCCTACAACAAACCAGCATTTCTAAGTAAAGTCACATTTCTAAGTCAGTCCCTTAACACTGAGTTAACAATATCAAGTTAATTTTTTCAAACAGTTTTCCTTTTCAGATATATTCACTTTGGACCATGTATAACTAAAAAGCTGCAAACCAGGTTTTCCAAAATCATAAATGCTAACACTTCTGCATGCCACTAGTAGGGTGAAATTGTTAAGATCATGATCTTAGGAATAAGACTGTGTGGTATCCAGAATTGTGCCCTACCCTCTGCCAAAAGCCCATGTCTTAATGCTGGACACTGTGACTATATTCTCTTAAATGGCAAAGGAAAATTGAAATTGCTGATGGAATTAACGTTGCTCATCAGCTGACCTTCCACTAGAGAGAGCATCCGGAATTACATAGATGGGCAATGCTATTGCAAGGGCCCTTAAAAGCATGTGAGGGAGGCAAGTGAGGAGGTGAGAGTGAGACAAGAGGAGAAGGACTCAGCTTGCTTTTGCTGGCTTTGAAGTTGCAGGAAGGGAGCCGTGAGCCAAGAAACAGGCAGTCTCTAGAGCTGGAAAAGGCAAGGAAAGGAATCACCCCCTAGAACTTCCAGAAAGGAATGCCGACCTGCTCAACCTTGATTTTAACCCAATGGGACCTTTGTCAGACATGTGACCTCTAGAAATATACGATAATAAATTTGTATTGGTTAAGATGCTAAATTTGGGACAATGGGTTTTGCCAGCAGTATTACAGGGTTCGATTTCTGACCATCATTTAGCACCTGCAGGAGTTTGGGTAGGTTACTTAACATTTTTATTCCTATTTATTTATCTGTAAAATGAGATAAATAATACTACCTACTTGAGGATAAAATAAAATGAAATAATAATTAAAATAATGCCAGACTTGTAATTAGTACTCAGTAAATGTTAAGTGCTGTTATTGTAATTTTAGTATTGCTTTGTATCCACCTTCTCTTTGATATTTATCATGAGACTTTCCTGAGAACCATACTTCAAATGCTTGGGGGGTTTTCTTCATTTAAACAGCACAAGAAAGATGCCTGCTAAATGTTTAATAGCCTTAAAGTCCTGAATTGCCTGGGGTACCTTCTTAGGATGTTTTGATTTTAGCTTTAAACATATAACTCATCTTGTTTATTTCTAACTTGTTAGAACAAGCTGTGCTGCACCATTTTTTACAAGAACTTTTTACTTCTTGAGGACTTAATTACAGTGCTGCTGGTTGATGAGTTTGCATTTTAAACCAAGACCTTGAAATAAACACAGTCATCTCAGTTCTTGATACAACAGAGTGAAAGTACATTCTCTGATTAGCTTGCTGGCTTAAGAGCGCACCATGACAATGGGATAAAATTAGTCACACTTGCCAATGACCTAATACTGAGTACAGATTTTGACTTTTTCTGAACTTTTCTTTTTGAAAAATTTTGTATTTGATGCATTTGGTGTGTTTACGGTACGTCTAGTCATTTTGTTTGGGAAATGTAATAATATGATTAACTTAAATATTTATATTTTCACAAAAGAAAAGTTCTGTTAGACATAAAACATGAAAGTCCTTTTATTTTAACAGATTCTGGAATCCTGTAAGAGATCCCAATTCTAAGCAATGTTTATCTTCATGACTACAGAACGTGAAGGGTCCCACCTTTATACACTTAATGGTTGTTAATAATAGAAATGTCTTATATTGTGATTAACAGCAATATACATTTGAAAGTATAAAAGAGCACTGTTCAGAAAAGAGGTTTAAGTAATGTACCATGTCTTTGCTAGTTTCAATGGCGGGCAAAAGAGAATAAATTGAGCTCCCTTGTTTGTCATTCACTCGTTCATTCATTCATTCTTTCAACAAATGTTTATTAAGCTTGTGTAATGTCCCAGGAACTGTGAAACTCCCTCAAAACTAAATCATGTATTGTTTAGGAATGTAATATATACATGTGGTCTAATTGATTTTAAAACCCACAAAATTCAGAATAGTGCTGCCCCTGGGGAAGGTAGAGAGATGGGATGAGTGAGGAATATGCAGGTAGCTGCAAAGGTATTGAAACAGGGTGCGGAGTAAGGGGGGAATCCTCAGGACACGCCCAGAGCCCTTGGTTGGGGGATGGGGGAAGTGGATGATATGACAATTAAAGTACTTTGCGTTACGATGGCAAGTGGCTAGCCATGTCTTCCCTGAAGAGAAGCCGTGCTGCCACCCAGGGCAAAAGGTGTGTACACAACTTCCAGAATGTATGGTGACTCATGATGTAGCCAGGGTTTTGTACAGTGCCTATGTGAGAAGCAAAACGCAGAGGCCCCTGTGTCACTGAATCATGCTTGCCCTGACTAGAGATAGCAGCCGAGAGAAGGTAAAAGGTACAGGAGACTGGGAAATGTAGCTCATTGTAGGTGGAGCCACATAGGAGATTGTGTAGGAAGCTAAGGGTCAGAATTTAAAGTAAGGGTGGGTAAAGAGAGGGTGGGCTGCCCTGAGGGATGAGAGAATAGGTAGCAGCTGTGCTGGTCTGTAGTGAAGAGGGCACCACTGTCAGAGAGATTCAGCCTTGCTGCCTGTACTGAGAAAGGAGCCATGTGGGTGGAATGAGTGTAGAGGAGAAAGAGCCATGATGTAGCAGCTAGGATTCACCCATGTGGCCTAGAGTAGTAAGGGGCAGAATGACATGCTGCTGCTCTGATTGTGCCTGCTTTCAGTGACTCTGGAGCCATCAAAGACCCTGCCTTGCAAGTTGCTGACCGGCTACCTCGCAGACCCACACAACCCAGACTCTATGTGGACTCTTGGGACTTGGGATATATAGAGGGGCCACTCTTTTGGCACTTGGCCTTTACTGGACTCCATCATGATCCAATGCAACACAGTACATGCTTTCCTGTACTATTACACAGAGGCTGAGGACAACACACCCCAGACCCTAAAATGGAGAACTGCTGTGAGAGGATAGAGATCTGCTTGTGCAGCTGGCTTAAGATAAGGAGATGGGGAGCTATTGGGTTTGGTTTTGGCTTATAGCCTGAAGGGGAGCAAGGGAAGTGCTGGGTCTCATGGGAGAACAGGGCTCTGAGCATAGGTGCTCTCAGCCCCACCAAGGTTGGAATCTTGTAAATAAAAATCTGTCTCTCTCAACACTGGTTGTTGGGTAATGCACGAAGGTACCACATGAAGAGGCCCATGTTTGCTCAGTTACAGTATGGGTGGTGTTGGATTTCTGGCTTGGGTGGCAGGTCCTCAGGTGTTGGTTCTATTATAATGTATTATAATATACATACACATTATTTACATTCATTTTATGTATCAAATATTCATTTCAAAAAGGAACAATCAATTTATGCCTTAAGGAGGTTGTAGTCTTATATGGTCTCCAGAACTTAACTATTTCTTGTATTTTGCACTGTAACCATAGCCTCTCAGCCCTCGATTTTTAGGAGTGTTACCACTTTTTTTAGGGAAAACAAATGCCATGTACATCTAGTTTTTTTAAAAAAAATCCTTGATTAAGCAGCATTGTGAACTCACACATGACTGCTTATCCTGA
The DNA here is from genome assembly GCA_004026765.1 of Micronycteris hirsuta. Lineage (NCBI taxonomy): Eukaryota > Metazoa > Chordata > Mammalia > Chiroptera > Phyllostomidae > Micronycteris > Micronycteris hirsuta. The sequence continues at coordinate 63,454 of PVJI01008420.1, forward strand.
CTCAAAGGCCTGAGGATCATCACTGTCTAATGAGACAAGCAATGGGTGCACTTGCTTGTTTCCTGCCTGTTTTCTGCTACTGGAGCTCTAGGCAGGGTCAGCCCCAGGCACTCCTCACTTGTAAAATAGTGCAAAATAGTTGAAAGTTGAGCTTCTAGATCCAGTTCTACAAGTAAGTCACGATATGACCTCATGGGTTTATTTCTGGGCTCTCAATTCTGTTCCATTGGTCCATCTGTCTGTTTTTCTGCCAATATGACACTGATTTGATTATCATCATTTTGTAGTATAATTTGAAGGAGGGTGCATGATACCTCTGGCTTAGTTCTTTTTTCTCAGGATTGCTTTGGCTGTTCAAGGTCTTTTGTGGTTCCATACAAATCTAATGATGTTTTGTTCTAGCTAATATCATACATAGTGGTGAAAAACTGAAAGCTTTTCCTTTAAGATCAGGAACAAGACAAGGATGTCCACCCTCACCACTCTTATTCAACATAGTACTTGAAGTCTTAGCCTAAGTGATAAGGGAAGAGAAAGGAATAAAAGGCATACAAATTGGGAACAAAGAAGTAAAAGTATCACTTTTTACAGATGACATGATTCTGTCAGAGAAAACTCTGAAGACTCTACTAAAAAAAATTGTTAGAAACAATAAATACAATAAAGTTGCAAAATAAAAAATCAATCTACAAAAATCCACTGCATTCCTATACACCAACAATTAAATTTCAGAAAAAGAAATGAAAAAAAAATTCCTCTTGCAATTGCAACAAAAACAGATAAATATCTAGGAATTAACTTAACAAAGGATGGAAAGGACGTATATACTGAAGATTACAAGCATTATGAAAAGACATTTAAAAAGACAGTGAAATGGGATGATATTCCATGTTTATGGATTGGAAGAATCAATATAGTTAAAATGTCTATATTACCTAAATCAATATATGATTTAATGTACTCTCCATCAAAATCCCAATGACATTTTTTGTATTTTACTTTTTCATTTATCAGTGTCAAAATGCTCACATACCTAGCCTTATCTTCATGAGTCTATAAAATATAATTAAAATATGAAAGCATTTTTAAAAGTTAGGTGCTAAAGTTCGATACTATCTGAGTATTTTTGTTACAAGTACATGAATTTAATAAACATTTATAAAGAAATTTCTGCCCATAATTCAATACAAATAATAAGGTACAAGGGCACAGTGCATCAGCAAAAAAGGCAGATGGACAGCCAGACAAGCCTGGGTTCACATCTTGAGTCTGTTTGTTGTTAACTGTGTCATCTTTGTCAAATAAATTTCTTCTTTTGAAACTGTTTCTTCACCTGTAAAATGGGGTAGTAATACTAGCTCCATAGGATTATTGGAAAGATTAAGTAAAACAAAAACACTAATTCAAACAGATATATGCATCCCTAAATACATTGCAGCATTATTTATAAAAGTCAAGATATGGAAGCAACATTGGTATCCATCAATAGATCAAATGTGTGTGTGTTTGTCTGTGTGTGTATATTCACCAAAACAGAAGTTAAAGGGATAGTTGCCAGAGGGGGAGGGAAATAGATGAAAAAGGTAAAGGGGAGTATCGTCAATAATATTGTGATAAGTTTACATGGTGACAAATGATTACTAGAATTAGTGAGTTGATCATGTTATAAGGTATGAAAATTTCAAATTACTATACTGTATACCTGAAACTAATATAACTAATGTAATATTGTACACTAATTTGTAAAAGATTATTATAGTAAACTCCATTACTCTCTGCTGGTAGCAATGAAAAGTGGTACAGCATCTGAGGAAAGACATGGCAACATCTATCCATGTAATGCACTTCTCCTTTGAACAAGCAATTCCACTTGAAGAAATTTTTCACACAGCCTCACACAATTATGAAGTGACATTATATGCATGGTTGCTTACTACAGGATTTAGAAATAATCTAATTGTGTAGGTTTAGAAATAACCTAAATAGCCTGGGCTGCTGTGGCTCAGTAGATTGAACCAGAGGGTAGCCAGTTCTATTCCCAATCAGAGCACATGCCAGGGTTGCAGGCCAGGTCCCCCAGTAGGGGGTGCTCAAGAGGGGTGCACACATCCTTGTTTCTCTCCCTTTCTTTATCCCTTCCTTTCCCCCTCTAAAAATAAATAAATAAAATTTTTTTAAAAAAGAAAGAACCTAAATACACAAAAATAATGAAACTTCAAAAATTTCACATTCATACAATAGAAAATTATAAACCTATATAAAATGAGAAAATTCTTTGTGGAATAATTATGTGAAATGATCTTCAAGATAACTTGTTCAGTGAAAAAGCAAACTACAAAAAGAAAGGTAATTTTCCACTATTTGTGTGTTTTTTAAGAAAAAGATATTCATTTTAATATGCATGAAATGTTTCTGTAAGGGCTCACAAGGACCATATAACTTTGGTGACCTCTGAGGAGGAAAAGTGAGAGTCTCGAAGACAGAGGGAGACTCCCTGGGAACTCTTCTGTACCTTTCAAATTTTGAACCATCCAAACATTTCCTATTTGATAAAGAAAGAATGAATGGATGGATGGATGAATGAATCAATGGATAAGTCACAATATCTGGCATAAAATAAGTGTTCAAAGACTCTTAGTTTTTATTCTCTGCCACCACCACCTAAATTATTTTAAAGCTAAATGTATACATTTTAACCCTCTACTAATTTCCCAAATAATTTCAAATATTCAATATCTTAGTTTAAATAAATAAACAGTAAACCTGCTAGGTTTTTAAAATCTGTATTTCCCTATGGCATCAATTGCAGAAAATGAAATAGAATACTGTATCTTTCAACAGATTCTGATTCTTTATTTTAAAAAAGGCCTATTTCCAATCTGAAGTGAACTCACAGACATTAAGAATGAGGCAAAAAGCTCAAGGCACCTCTGAACCTCTCCAAAGGGAGCAAGGTGAACTCTGCCTGCAGACTCAAGGCAAGTCATCATTTGAATTTCACATCCTTTCTCACTTGACCTTTATGGCCACCTTTGATCAGCAGAAAGAAATTCCCTGATTGAATAGCTAACAAACAAGAAAATGTTCCAGAAAAGGGAAGAGGCCAACAATGCTACAAATCCAATAATCCAAGCAGTTGGGAGTATGAACGGAGTAATTTGATTTTATTGTATTTCCAATTTTTATTCCAATTTTTATACTTGATTAAGGCAATCTCCCTTTACCTACAACCTTCACCTTTCTGTTTCCTGGATCATTTTTAGAATCCCTTTGGATTCTTAACATACTGGAATAGGTCTGAGCCCATTTGGTGTTTCTTATTTCAATTCTCAGGTTATCTGATGTCTTAGTACTTTCCATCTTTATGTGTGTTGGTTCTTTCAAAAAAAAGTAGATGGAGATCGCAGTACATTTTTTCCCTTTTGACTTCATTTATCACATCTATCACGGCCCTGCTTCTTGATAAGTGTTGAATCAACAAAACATGTGTGTGGATATAGAGATTATACGACACAAGGCAACGAGAAGTCAACAACAACCCAAGACAAGGGCTCTGACGGTGAAGCAGTGCAGTCTTGCCCTAAGAGCCACCTGGGAGAAGAGGAGGGGCTGTGGGCCCAGAAGAGGAAGCTCCTGTGGTCTTAATGGGACTGGAAATATTTTGTTAAGGAAAAGGCCCTGTTGGGCACTACAGGGTTTGGATAAAGGAACGAAGAGGTGAGGATGTCCCAGGAGGGAGGTTCAGGGAGCTTCATACCCATAACAAGGGTATGAAGAATGGAAAATCTAACCACATCTGTCTGGGAGCTATCAGCTTGAAGCAGTTATTTCCCAAAGAGTGGACCATGTAATGTGAGAAGTACTGCATGATGTTAGTTGATAAAAGGAAAATTATTTCATATTTTAATAGCTGAAAACCCCACTTGCAAAGAGAGGCTAGAATGACTTGAAACAAGCAGGGGTAAGGAATTCCATTCAGGAGCACCTGCCTGTAGTCAGCACTACCTTGGGCATTTCCAGTTTCTCAGGAGAGCCCCCAGAGCCCTCAACACCGAGGTAAGCTCAGGGACGGAGGAAATTCTGATAGAGTGCAGCAGTGAAAGAATCTCAGGACTGGAACAGTCGTTATGCTTTGTTTCCCCAATGCCAGAGGCCTCTTAACCTCCGCTGCGCTCTGCCTGGGAAGGGGGTCAGGTGGGCACTTTCGCCTAGACTGAAGACATGGGCAGACAGGTTCAGTTATATGCCAAGAGACTCAGGGTAGTAAATTTATTTCAATTTTAAAAGTGAGTCATCTTGGTAAAAAAAAAAAAAAAACTGTCAGTAGTACTTTATAATTGCAGGAGGTTCACACATATGGCCAAAAAATGTGAAGAATGTGTTAGTTGTCTTAGGAGAGCCATAACAAAGTACCATAAGTGGCTTAATCAACAGAAATTTGTGGCCTCTGAGTTCTGGAAGTCTGAAATCAAGTTGTCAGCAAGGTTGGTTCTTTCTGCGGGTTCTGAGGGAGAATCTGTCTCATGACTCTGTCCTGGCTTCTGGTAGCCTCAGGCATACCTTGGCTTGGAGGTGATATTCTCTCTGTATCTTAGTATCACCTTCCTTCTACTGGTGTCTGTCTTTGTGTGAAAATACCTCCTTTTTATAAGGACACCAGTTATTCTGGATTAGCGCCCGCCTTAATAAACTTAACTGAATTACTCTCTTAATAATTGACATTCTTAAGTATTGGGGGATTTCAACACACCTTTTGGAGGAGGAGGTACAACTAAATAGATAACAAGGGAATGATCTGAATGACTGGCTTAGTGAAAACTGTCCATCCTGGCTTTGATTTATGTAAGTTTATATATGTCATTTTACAGCTGTGCTATCTTGGGCAAGTCATTTAAATCCCTATCATTTGTTTCCTCATTTATAAAATGAGGAAAGTGAACTAGGTCAGCAGTTACCAATTTTTTTGATGTTATACAGTACTAAATTTTCAAAGAAGGGAAGACATGACTAAAGTCCTAAAACTTAATTTTGTCAAATGTGGCAGGGGGTGGGTAATTTGTCATTAAGCCCACTTCTCCTTCCTCTGGAGCACACAGCTAACCTGTATTTCTCAGCCTCATTTGCTATTAAGTTTGGCCACGTAGTGAATTCTGGCCAATGAAATGGGCACTGAAATGGGCAATGAAATGGGAAAATAGAATGTGCTCCACTTCCAGCCATGGCCAATGAAACCCTCCCTTGTAAAATCTTCCTTCTCTTTCTACATTTGTCCACTGGATGGAGAAGACTTTGGGGACCGAGGTGAGGGCAGAGACACAAGGTGAAAGGAGCTTGGGTCTCTGAGTGAACATGAGTAAAACTCCCTACATTCAGATTTTACCTGAAGAAGACATGAACTTGATTGGGTTAATCCACTGATATTTGGGAATCATAGCAGCTATCATTACTTATCATAACTTACAAGGTGTGTCCAGAAAAAATTCAGCAATTGTTAATATAATGAGGATGGTTTATGTGATACTCATGTAACCTGGCAGCCAAGGAGAGTGGACTGGAATGCACAGGCGTGAACAAAGACAACTTCACTGTATTAATGTACTAGTCAATGGGGGTGGTAGACACAGTTGGATGAGCATGTGCACTTTGTGGCTGTTGCATTCAAAATGGCTGAGTGAGTAGAGAAACAAATCTGCATCAAATTTTGCTTTAAGCTTGAACATTTCTCTGCAGAAACTCTTTGGATGATTCGTGAGGCTTTCAAGGGTGATACAATGAGTTCAGTGCAAATGAAAGTGTGGCACAAATACTTCAAAGGTGGTCGAGAATCTGTTGAAACTGATCCACATTCTGGAAGGCCTGCAACAAGCAAACACCTGAGAATGCTGAACGTGTACAGGCTGCGATCAACAGAGATTGGTGACTGACAGTGCAAGGACTAGAAGCTGACCTGGGGACTCCAAAAACTACTGTGTCCGAGATGTTGATGCAGGATCTTGGCATGAAACATGCCATGGCAAATCTGTTATGTGGCTTCTGCTACCAAAGCAGAAGCACCATCATACTGCTATTGGGAGAACTGTGTGAGGTCCTAAGGTGCCTACTTTGAAGGGGACTGAGGTGTCATTGTCTTATGTACAATGGTTCTTGTATCTTACATCTTCTTCAATAAATGTCTTTTTCCATAGTACATGGTTGGATACTTTCTGGACAGACCTTGTACCAAGTGAAGACATTAAAAAGATATCTGCTATCACAAAGGACATTTTAACATCGAAATTGTGGAAAGTGTACAATCTTTAGAAGTAAGTTCAGTTCTTCAGATTGCAAAGCTAGTTCTCTGAAAAACTCATTGCCTTGGACCTGATTTTTCTTATTTCACCATGAATAAATGAAAACTTCATTACTGACAGTTATTGGTCCATGAACCAACATTGAACTTCTGGGACAGGTGACTCTCCTTTCAGTCAGAACTCAAGCGGACCTCATCGGTGGGCCGTTTCATTCGGTGCTGCTTCATTCCCACCAGGCTCTATTCTCATGGGCTTCCAATCTCCAGGCTCACAGGAGCACAGCTCTGGGGGAAGAAAAGCCTTCCTCTTGTTCCTCCTTGAAAAGTCCCAGGGTGGGTTAGTACAACCCTAGCCGAGCACTGCAGCCCTTCCAGGTCTGAAATCTTGTTTGTGCCTGGGGCAAATCTGGCTTGCAGAAGCTAGGGAATATCTTAATACCTCATGGCATTCCTCATGGCTGGGGGCCACAATGCTGCAGAAGACCTGAAACAAGATTCTGTGTGTCTTTTCAGTGGGATTTAAAACAAAGCGAGGGAGAAGAACTGATGTACAACGAAGCACTTTGAAGATAAAGGGTAAATAATAATCAAGCAGGCAATATATTTCAAGTAAAATATATTTTTATCTATACCAAGACATATGTAGATGCCAAATTCTTGGGCTTAAACAGGCCTATTAATTTAAAATGTGAGACTTCCGCCAAGATGGCAGCGTAGGTGGTCGCACTCGCTGCCCGCACATCCAGAATGTCCATACAATTAATGCAGTAGCAAAGAGTTAAACAACCAGAATGGACAGAATCAAACTGAAGGGAAGTCCGACACCCAGGAGGTAGGAGAGGACGAACATCCAGGCCGGGAAGCAGGGCAGAGACGGGCGGAGGAAGCAGCGCTCACGGAGGGTCTCACTCACGCCTCGAATTGCGCAGTTACTCAGGCCGCCAGTGCCTGAACAGGGCGTGGCTCCAAACAATGGGTGAATCCCGCAAGCCAGCGCGACGCTGCCGGAGAGAGGTCAGGGCTGAGCCAGCAGAACCGAGTCTGGCAGAGGAGGCGGTGGGGAGTTGGGGAGAGGAGGAGTGACGGAAGCCCGCGGTGATCGGGGGCCGCCATTGCTTCCTCCCAGACCCCGCCCCCAGAGGCAACGTCATCCAAAAAGAGACCCAGGTCGCAGGCATCTGCCAGCTGACAAGTGCACCGAGATAAAAAGAATGAAAATGGCCAAAAAGGACTACAACAAATTACAACTAATGGATGACAACATAGTCAACCTATCAGATGCACAATTTAAAATGCTTGTAATCAAATTGTTAACAAAACTGGAAAATAGGTGGACGCAAATAGTTGAACAGATGAAGAATACGATAAGGATAATGGAGGCAGATTTACAGGGAACCAATAGGGAAAAAAAGGAGGTTGGATCTCAAACCAATGGGATGGACCAGAAGGAAGAAACAAGAATTCAAAAAAATGAGGAGGGACTCAGAAACCTCAGAGACATTTATAAAAGACCAAATATCCGGATCATGGGAGTGCCAGAAGGACAAGAGGAGCACCAAGAAATTGAATGTATTTTTGAA
>PVJI01008421.1:0-71314 GCA_004026765.1 Micronycteris hirsuta
TTCCTTCTGGTCCATCCCATTGGTTTGAGATCCAACCTCCTTTTTTTCCCTATTGGTTCCCTGTAAATCTTCCTCCATTATCCTTATCGTATTCTTCATCTGTTCAACTATTTGCGTCCACCTATTTTCCAGTTTTGTTAACAATTTGATTACAAGCATTTTAAATTGCGCATCTGATAGGTTGACTACGTTGTCATCCGTTAGTTGTAATTTGTTCTGATCCTTCATTTTGGCCATTTTCATTCTTTTTATCTCGGTGCACTTATCAGCTGGCAGGTGCCTGTGACCTGGGTCTCTTTTTGGATGACGTTGCGTCTGGGGGCGGGGTCTGGGAGGAAGCAATGGCGGCCTCCAATCACCGCTGGCTTCCGTCACTCCTCCACTCCCCAGCTCCCCACCGCCTCCTCTGCCAGACTTGGCACTGCTGGCTCAGCCCTGGCCTCTCTCCGGCAGCGTCGCTGGCCCGCGGGATTCACCCGTTGTTTGGAGCCACGCCCTGTTCGGGCACTGGCGGCCTGAGTCGTGGCGTGAGTCGCGGCGTGAGTGAGACCCTCCGTGAGCGCTGTCTCCTCCACCCGTTTCTGCCCTGCTTACCGGCCTGGATGTTCGTCTTCTCCTACCTCCTGGGTGTTGGACTTCCCTTCAGTTCGATTCTGTCCGTTCTGGTTGTTTAATTTTTTGCTACTGTGTTCATTGTATGGACATTCTGGATGTGCGGGCAGCGAGTGCGACCACCTACGCTGCCATCTTGGCGGAAGTCTCCAAAGTTCATTTTTTTGTTAGACAAATTACTCTAACAAAGCTAAGAATATTTAATAAAATCATAAGTTCATGTCTAGAAGTGATAAAATTCACCACTTGGACAGCAAAGAAGCAAAAAAAATTCCCTAGACAGATTCCTCTCTGGTGGGCATCAGAGGTTTCAAACCAGAAGGTGAGGCTGCACAATACAAACTTGCCATTGATATTTGCATAGTTGAGCTCCTGGGCCCAGCTGTAGCAGCCATGCCCCAGGAAGACCAGCAGCGTGGCCACCTGGGGCTGAGACCAGCAGGTGAGAAGCAAGGAAGGTCAGTTTCTCCAGGTGAGTGGCAGTTTGAGGTGTCAGTTTTCCTTGTAGCCTCCATAAGAAGGAATTATGGAATCTTAGGGCAGGCAGCCAACCAGAGATCATCTTGCCATCCCCTCTGCCTCTGGGCCAAACTGTAGTACACACAGCCTAACGAAGATGAATTGCCAATGCTCGTCAGATGTATTTTGTGTCACTGATATTCACAGATCAGCCCTGCCTTTGCTAGAGCTCTTAATGAGTTCATTCACCCTCTGGTGAATGTCTCACCTCCTTTATAACAAAAAACTTCTTTAAAGTCAACCTGGAGCCCTGGAGTAGAACTGTGAACACTCATGTCTTTAGATGATACCAAACAAACCATTTATCATTTAACATGTCATACTGGATTCCCAAATTCTCCTTTCACATAATCTATGAAGAAAAGCATATCATAATGGCCAAAAGCCCGGGCATTGGGGTAAGACAGAAACCAGGCGCTGACACTCACTCACCACTGTGCTCTCACTGCGTTCCTGCGAACTCAGTTTTATCTCTGCAAAATGGACATAACAGCATCATTTTTCTATAAGACTGATGTGAAGAACAAAGAACATAGAAGCTAAATCTCTTCATAAATAATACACTATAAATATAAAATATTATGGTATTTTACTTACAAAGGAACACCAATACCATCGAGCAAAGAGTAAGCATAATGAGGCTAAAGTGACTATATTAACATCAAATAAAGTAGACTTCAAAACAAACAATATGACCACAGATAAAGACATACGTTACATAAAGGTAAAAGAATTTTATTTATAAGGAGGGCATAATAATCATAAATGTGTATTTACCTAGTAACAGAAATTCAACATACATGTGTCAAAGTCAACAGAATTAAATGAAGAAATAAACTCATAATCATAATTAGAGATTTTAGCACCCTTCTATCAGTAATTGATAGAATAGGCAGGCAAAAACAATCAATCAATACATTACTATCAACAATCTTAACTGAATTAACGCTTACAGAATACTTCATCCAACAATTAAAGAATTTGCTCTTTTTAAAGAGAACCTATGTTCATAAAAAAATCAAATGTTGGTCCATAAAACAAATCCTAATACATTTAAAAAGATTACTGTTATAGAGTATATTCTCTCACAATGAAATTAAATTGCAAACCTGTAATATTATATCTAGAAAATAGCAAAATATTTGGAAATTAAACAAAACACATCTAAATAACCCATAGACCAAAGAAGAGATTACAAGGGAAATTAGAAAATATTCCTAACTAAATATTGACTGTGTATATGAATATATATAGAATGTCCAGAAAGTATCCAGCCACACACTGTGAAAAATAGACATTTATTGAAGAAGATAGAAGATACAAGAAACATTTTACATAGGATGATGACACCTCGGTCCCCTTCAAAATACCTTAGGCCCTCACACAGTTCTCCCAGTCACCATCGGCTACCCCATCGCATTTTCCTGAATCTCATCATGGTCTGAAATCTCTTCCCTTTCAAATGCGATTTTAGTTTTGGGAAAAGCTAGAAATCACAGGACACCAAATCTGGGCTGTAGGGGGACGGAGTCACATGGGTGATTTGATATTTCCCAAAAATACTCTGCACCAGAGATTTTTGTGCACGAGCAGGCGTGTTTGATGAAGCTGCCAGTCACCAGTTGCCTATAGCTGCAGCCTTCTGAATCATCCAAGCAGTTTCTGCGGAGGAATGTTCAAGCTTAACTCAAAATTTGATGCAGTTAGTTGCTCTCTACTCACTCAGTCATTCTGAATGTGATGGCCACATGGTACACATGCTCACTCAATGGTGTCTACCACTCCCACTGACTAGTACAGTGAAGTCGTTTTTGTTCATGCATGTGCATTCCAGTCGTCTCTCCTTGGCTGCCAGGTTCTATCGATGGCACACAAACCATTCCCATTACATTAACAATGGCTGGACTTTTTCAGGACATACCTTTATATATATATATATATAATGTAAATGTATATTTATGTGTGTGTATATGTATAAATGTATATTTACATATATATACACATATATTTACAAGAGGTATTAAAAGAAAAATCAATGACCTTAAGATAGATCTTTAAACATAGATCAAATGTAATTCTCAACCAGGAGTGATCTTGCTCCTCAGGAGACATTCGACAATGTTTAGAGATATTTTTGATGCCACAGCTGGGTGAGAGAGAGCAATAGCATCTGGCGGGCAGAGGCCGAGCTTGGTCCTGAGTGTTCCACAATGCATAGGATAGCCTCCCACAACAAAGGACCACCAGTCAAAAATGTCAGTAGTGAAGATTCAGGACCCTAACTAAATACGTCATTAAAATCATTCCCACAGGAAAACTATAGGCCCAGATAATTCCAGTGGTAAATTATATCAAACATTTCAGGGAAAAATTATCACTAATTTTATGTGAATTATGACAGAAAATGGAGAAAGAACACTTCCCAATCATTTTGTGAGGCTAGCATAACCTGATAACAAAGCCTGCTAAAAACATTTCATGAAAAGAAAATTACAGACCAATAGCCCTCATGAATATAGACAAAAAAATTACCCCAAAAGTTACATTGTATCCAAGTGAAACTTACCTTAAGAATACAGGTTAATTTAACTTTCAAATAAAACATGCTAATGTAATTCACCATATTAACAAAATAAAGGGGAAAAGACTGCATGATTATCTCAATGAATCAAGAAAGAAATCATATTACAAGTTAAGCAACACTGACTTTTTTAATTCAGCAAATTAAAAAGAAAAGGGTATTTCCTCATCTGATAAAAGGCATCCATTAAAATCCTTCAACTAATATCATACACAATGGCGAAATATTGAATGGTTTCTCTCTAAGATTGGGAATCAAGCAAGTTGCCTCTCTCTGCTTCTATTCAACATTTTATTAAAGGTTCTAACCTATATAATAAAACAAGAAAAAAATAATCTAAACAAATTGGAAAAAAAGAAGTAAAACCTCTGCTCAAATATGAATGATTGCATAAAAACTCCTAAGGAATCTACAAGAAAATAGCTACCAGAAACAATAAATGTGTTTAGCAAGATTGCAGAATATGAAGTCAACCCACAAATATTAATTGTGTTTGCATATGTTAGCTGCAATTAGAAAATAAAATTTAAAAATATAATTTCTTTTATAATAACATCAAAATTCTTATTTTAAAAACATGAGTAGAACTTGTACATTGAAAACTATAAAAACCTCACTGAGAAAAAATTTAAGAGATCCAAATGTATGGAGAAATACCATGTTCACGGATTAGAAGATGCAATGTTTCAAGATATCAGTTATCTACAAATTGATCTGCAAGTTTAGTGCAATCCCTATCATAATCTCACCAGTGTTTTTTGGTGGGAATTGACAAGCTGATTCTAAAATTCACATGAGAATAAAAGGGGCCTAAAATATTCAAAGCAAGATTGATATTGAGAAGGGGAAAGCAAAGTTAGCTACATTAATTAACAGAGTATGACACTGGCATAAGAATAGATAAATCTATTAATGAGTAAGAAAGAAAGTCTAGAAACAGAATCATACTTATATAGTCATTTTATTTCAACAACAGCAAAAAAATTGGACCTTAGTTCTCAAGATAACAAAAAACTACCAAGCTTCTAGAAGAAAATAGGATACAATTTCTTAAATAAGACACAGAAATAAACACCCATAAAAGAAAAGCTAATAAATTGTATAGCATCAAATTTAAAAGCTTATCCTCATTAAAAGACACTATTAGAAAAATAGCCCTGGCTGGTGTGGCTCAGTGGATTGAGCCTTTGCCTGCGAGCCAAATGGGTGCTAGTCCAATTCCCAGTCTAGGGCACATGCCTGGGTTGGAGGCCAGGTCCCCAGTAGGGGGCGCGCAAGAGGCAACCACACATTGATGTTTCTCTCCTTCTCTTTCTCCTTCCCTTCTCTTCTCTAAAAATAAATAAATAACTTTTAAAAAAAGAAAAAGAAAAATGAATAGGTGAGCTCCAGCCTGGAGAAAAATATTTACAAAACGTATACCTGACAAAAGAATCATCTTCAGAATATATAAAGAACTTCCATAACTCAACAAAAAAAAGACAAATTATCCTATATTTAAAAATGAGCAAAAGATTTGGACATTTCACAAAGAACCATAAACAAACAATAAATAAGTTCAGAACAAAGTGTCCAATATCATTAGTCATCAAAGAAATACAAATTAAAACCAAAGTGAAATAACCGAAACGTGGGCAAGGACGTGGACTGACAGGAACCCTCAGGTGTTGTAGGTAGGAGTGTAAAATGGCACAACCACTTTGAAAAGTGATCTGGCACTTTTCGTATGCAACTAAACATATACCTACTATTTGATCCAGTAAGTTCATTCTTAGGTATTTACCCAAGAAAAATCAAAACATATGTGCATACACATATATACACACAAAGTCAACCAACTTGTGCAAGAACGTTCTTGGCAACTGTATTTATGATAGCCAAAAACTGAAAGCAATCAATAAGAAATTGGATGAACAGATATATTCATGCAGTGGAATACTACTTACCAATAAAAAAGAACAAATTACACACATATGCAACAACACGAGTAAATACAAAACATTATGCTGAGTGAATGAAAAGTTACACAAGACATTGTGTGATTCTGTTCCTGTTAATTCTACAACAGGTAACACTAATCTATGTCACAAGAAAAAATTGATGATTGCCTCTAAGAAGGTATAAGTGGAGATTGACTGATAAGGGACATGAGCTAATTTTGGAGTTGATGGTAATTTTTTATATCTTACTAGAGATTTAAGTTCCACAGGTGTACTCATTGGATTTATATGTTTCATTACATGTAAATCGGGCCTCACAATAAAAAACAAGAACCCTGATCTATTATCAGTTTAATATAATCATCCTAAAGTATTTAGGAGTAAGTATACTGATGTCTGCAACTCACTTTGAAATATATCTAAACATACGAGAGATTAACAAAGTAACAGAGTGTAGATAGATGGATTGGACAGATTCATGATAAAATAGAGATAAATGTTAATTGTAGAATCTAGGTAGTGAGTATATGAGTGTTCACTGTACAATTCCTTAAGCTTTTGTGCATGTTTGAAATTTTTCAAAATAAAAGATGGGTACCAAAAAAGTAATAATGGTGTGAAATATCAAAACTCTCCCCGGTAACCTCAGGGCATCACCCTGAGGAATTCATCTTCTGGTGGGTGGGTTTCTCCTCTCCCCACTGCTTCTCAGCCCACCAGCCCACTTGCACCATGGCCAGGCTTCTGATAAACCCATGTCATCGCACTGAATTTTCCCAGAAGAAGAACAGGCAGCGTTTTCAGTAAGTCTGTGTGTACATTCTAATTTTAATAACTGTGGTTACTAGTACGATAAAGTCTACGACAACTATATTATTTTAGCATATAAAAGTTACTCTTATTCAGACCTAGAACTGGTGAAAAATGACTGCTATAATCAGGAAGGTAAATTATTTTCTAGCCAGGATATTCTATTTCAATATCAGCTATAAGAAAACTAATTTGTCCTTAAATCTTGTTTATAAAGTGTTTGTAACATACCAATGAGCTGTTTTTAAATTTTAAAAACTTAAGGTGCAAGGAGAGCTTCTACCTGTCTACGAAGAGGAATTAACACTTATGGAAGACATGTAAAATACTACAGTGGGCACTTTGATTATATTATCGCATATATTATCCCCATTCAAACCTAGTTTTGTCTGCACCAAACTGTTCTTTTTCCACCGTGCTTCAGGGCCTTAGATGAGGTACCAAGGATTTTGATGTGTGAAAGAGCCTGTTACTCAAGGTATAGAGCAAGAGCAGAGCAGACTTTTTGAACACTTTTGGTAATCCAATATAGAGTCACTGCCAGCCGTGACAGTTTTGTCGAGTGCTCTGTCAAGACTGAGGTAATGGGGTGTAATGGGAAAGCCCTTGGGAGGGGCCTAGAAAGCCCAAAACCACAAGTTTGACATCGGCATAAAGACTGCATCTGGACATGGATATTAGTGGGACCTCTGCCCATTGTGGGTTCTAAGAACTCAGAGCTCTGACCATTTCATGCTGGAGCTTTCGAGCTTGACTGTACCATGGGTCGTGCTCAGAGCCCTTCAGGACTTCCACTCCACCAGACAAGTGCCGCCACTGCAGCCGCCTGGCTTGAGACCGTTGCCTGCCTCTCCATCTGTGGATGCCACCAGTGACCCAGCTTCCAGGAGAATGTTCTCTCTGCTCAACTCTACGGTGTCAGCTCCCCCTCTCTGTGTAAACTGTGTGTGACTCTATTGGCTTACTGAGGAGGTCTCCCCTAATAAACCTGGCATCGTGGAAAGAAGCAAACATGAATCAGTGATTCCTTTCAGGGATGCTCCCTTGCTCACGACACTCCATTGCAAACATGCATCTAGTCAAGACTTGGACATGGAACACAGCAGTAAATGCACAGCAGTCTGAACTTGTCCCTGGGACTTGGCTGCGAGCTGGCAGATCAGCTCAAAAGCCCCTTCAGCATCACAAGTGCCCCCTGTCTACCTCCTTATCTTCAAGAACATAGACTAGAGTCCCTATTCCCTAGAGGTGAATAGGACCAAATGCTGCAACTCTGAAAAATCCTGGCCTATTTCCCTACACAGAAGAAAGACACGCCTCTAGAAATCCAGATTGGCAATAGCATTTACACTTTTTTCTTTGCACATCTTTACCCCTCGGACTCTATGGGCTTGTGCAGAAGGGGTTCTTTTTAGTAAAATGGCTTGCAGATCTCTGTTTAAAGGCGGAACATGGACATGTTAAGTCTAAGTCATTTGAAAAACAAAAAAGAATCCCTTTCACAATAGAGAGAAATTACTTTCAAATTATCTCTGTAAACACTTTAGATTGATGACATTTTTCCTTCTTCTGAAATACATTTCTAAACAAGAATACAGATTTGGAGACCTTCATAAGTAATTTACCAGAACAAAATCTTGGGCTGAAATCTACCAAAATGGTTAGTACATTTCATTTTAACCCCTCAAATATTCTGATTTGTATTTAATATGTCAGGATAAGGAAGGCAACAAATTCTTTATTTGGAAAGTGTTCCAGCACCAGGGCTGGCACTAGCTGCCCACTCTGATCCTGTGATTAATAATAAGAAAAATATATATTTGGTCTTCCTCCAATTACCGGCAAGGAGCTCCTAAAAACCTTGGAATTTCCCAAGTGAAGAGAGTTGAGGGTGGGAAGGTATCTTTTGTTATGTTAATGAGGTGACTTTGGAAAGCCCCAAAGTAAGCGGAAGACGAGGCTTGGGGGAGTCAACTATGAGATCAGAGGGCGGGGGCTGTCAGTCCCACCTTTCACTCACCCCACTCCCAGCCTCTGGAGGAGGGGAAAGGGCTGGCGGTTGAATCTATCACCACTGGATGTGATTTAATCACTTTTGAGGATGTCATGAAGCCACTATAAAAATCCAAAAGGAAGGTGGGGACACATTTCTGAGAGCTTCATGGTTGGTGAACACAGATTTGGGGAGTGGTGGCTGACTCATTAGGAGAAAGCATGGAAGCTCCAGGGCCTTTCCCCATACTTTTGCCCTATGCTTCGCTTCCATCTGGCTGTTAAGTAAAATGTTTCTCTGAGTTCTATGAGCTGTGCTAGCAAATTAAATCCAAGGAGGATGTCATTTTTTAGGGTAAGGCATCCTTGGAATGCCTTACCCTAAAAAATGGTCAAATGATTACCCCCTTTGACTGATAGAGAAAAATCAAAAATCTGAGCCCACAGGTGGCAAGACAGGCTCAGAATCTTAAGGGCAACTTTCAGGACCCACACACTTGAAGAACAGCCTCACCACATGTGCTGCTGCCTCTGCCAACCCACCCATTGGCTGTAGGTCACCTGAGGTCAAAGCTGCATAGACACTACAAAAGTACAAAGTGGTGAGAATTCCAGCTCCAATCTGTGTAACCCATTTAATATATCTAATTGCATATATCTACATCCATTCATCTATTTTTTGTGTATGGGTCCAAAATGATATTACCTCAACTAGTAGTAAAAACCTCAGGGTTTGGAAATTAGTACATAAATAATCAGCACCGTGAGATGAAAGTTTGAGATACCATGGGGCTGCTAGAGAACATATTATGACTTTGAGAAGAAACACCACTGTCTGGATTCTAGATCGCATGGTGAAAAGGGAACCAACTGTATGGGAAAATATATTTGCAAATGATATCTCAGACAAGGGTTTGATCTCCAAAATATATAAAGATCTCACAGGACTCCACTCCAGGAAGACAAACAATCCAATTAAAAAACGGGCAAAGGACCTGAACAGACACTTCTCCAAGGAGCACATACAGAGGGCCCAGAGACACATGAAAGGATGGCTCAGCATCACTAGCCATCAGAGAGATGCAAATTAAAACCACAATGCGATACCACTTCACACAGATCAGAATGGCCATCATAAACAAATTAACAAACAATAAGAGCTGGTGGCGTTGTGGAAAAAAGGGAACCCTAATACATTTTGGTGGGAATGCAGACTTGTGCAGCCACTATGGAAAACAGTATGAAATTTCCTCAGAAAACAAAAAAATGGAACTGCCTTTTGACCCAGCAATTTCTCTGCTGGGATTATACCCTAAAAATCCTGAAACACTAATTCAAAAGCACCTATGCACCCCAATGTTCATAGCAGCACAGTTTACAATAGCCAAGTGCTGGAAACAACCTAAGTGCCCATCAGTAAATGAGTGGATCAAAAAACTATGATACATTGACATGATGGAAAACTATGCAGCAGAAAGAAAGAAGGAGCTCCTACCCTTTGCAACAGCATGGATGGCTCTGGAGAGCATTATGCTAAGCGAATTAAGACAGGCGGTGAGGAACAAATACCATATGATCTCACCTATAAGTGGAACCTAATCGACAAAACAAACAAGCAAGCAAAATATAACCAGAGACATTGAAATAAAGAACAAACTGAGAGTAACTAGAGGGGAGGGAGGAGGGGGATAATAGGGGAGAGAAGGGCAAGGGTAGTCAAGGAACATGCATAAAGGACCCATGGACGAAGCCAAAGAGGGGTAGGATGGAGGGTGGGAGATGAGGATGGGTGGGGTGGGGGAATGTGGTGGCAGAAAATGAAGACAGCTATAGTTGAACAACCATAAAATATAAAATAAAAGAATTTTAAGAAAAAATAAAACAATGAATAAAATGGCAATGACTACATAACTATCACTAATTTTTTTCAATAACCCCTTTCTATTGTTTATATATTATACATACCATATTGTACACTTAAAATATGAGTTACATACCCTGGTCCCATACATGCAAACCTCAGGTCACAAATAACTTTGAGCTATACATATATCTCTCACAGATATTGAGGAAAATTCTGTAAACATTTTTTTAGTTTTAACATATATACATAAATATAAGAACATAAATTACAGTATAAACATTTGAGACAATGTTGATAACTCAGATGCAGTGATGCCTAAATACCCTGTAATGATAGAAAAGTACAGTTTAGGGACTTCTCAATCCTATTCTCTTTTTAAAATGAGTAAGTACATCATATGAGACACTAGTTATTCCTCTAAATGACTCAATTAGAGAAAAGTATATATTTTAGTCTCTATTTCCCACAACAGAAAACAAACCAGGTATCTCCTGTATGACACAATATTGTCGCTCCCCCAATCACAAAGCTGTCACAACACTGAAACGTGATAGGGTCACATGATCATTCAAGTCTTTTCCTGAGAATAAAGTTTTTTTCTCAACTACCCCTCCAAGCTCACTGCTAAAGGAGCGAAGTCAGCAAAGATTTCAAGTGTGAACTTGATGTAAGCTGTTCCTCCTGAACAGAATAAAAGAGAAAAGTCAATATAAGAAAAGGAATGAGAAGCTATTTTAAAGTTAAGGTGTAGCCCTTTGTACATGTTTAAAGTTAATATAATTTCAATATCAGCTATAAATGTGATGGGAAGACGTTGAAACTCAGCCATCTTCCACCTCCAGGATGAAAGGCAGCTCTCGGCGTCGCTCAGTTTCACCGACCCAGAAAGTGACTCAATCCAGACAGAAAGCCTTGCTTGTCAAAAGAACAATCTAAATTATTCTGAGGTGGCCAGAGTGGTGTTCAATAATTAAATGTAGATAGATTGAACGCTACAAACAAAAGGCAAATGGATAAAGAAGATGTGGTATACACATATATACACTGAAATATTTTTCAGCCATAAAAATGAATAAAGTTTTAAGCCTGAATAATCCTAGAGGGTATTATGCTAAGTGAAATAAATCAGACAGAGAAAGACAAATACCATATGATTTCACTCATATGAGGAATCTAAAGAGCAAAGTAAACAAGCGAACAAAACAGAAACAAGCTCATAGATAACAGAGAACAAACAAACTGATGGTTGCCAGAGGGGAGGGTGAAATTGTGCGGGGGTTAAATACATTGGCACTTAGGCAGTCACAGAACAGTCACAGGGGTGTGAAGTACAGCATAGGACACGCAGCCAACATTATTGTGAAAACTGTGTGTGATGTCAGCTGGGTACCAGACTTATCATAAGTTATATAAATGTCTAACCACTACACTGTACACCTGAAACTAATATAATATTGAATGTTAACTGTAATTTTTAAAAAATGTGAACGACAGCATAGCCATTAACTATTTCTTCCCTTTATAAATGGGAATTTAAATGGTGCATTCCTTATTTGCCTTTTGAGAGGATTAACTGAGACAGTGGTAACATCTTCATTAGCAAATGTGAGCTGGTAAAGCACCTGTGTTTATATCTACCATGCCACTTATTTCACTGTGTTGTAACCCTCCGTTTTCATACTAACTCCCAGGGCTTTGCCTGACTTTTCTTCAAGATCCCTGAAAGCACCCAACACTAAACGCTATTGCATGTGGTAAATGAAGCATGGGTCTCCAGTCTTATTTACCAAACATCAGCAGGCCTTCCGTAGGCTCTTGGGAGCCAAGCCTTTCAGCTCTCTCAGGCCTTCCAGGGGTCAAAATCTTTGTCCACTGAAATATGGACACCAAATCAGGACATCAGTCATGACTTAGTTAATCCCTATTATTGCAATAAGCAGATTTCTCATTCCTACATTCTTCGTTCTTTACCGTTTGATTTGGCTTCAATGTCACAAAGCCCACTGCCCAGGGAGGACTCTGAGTTAAGGCCTCTGACCACGGCAAAGACTTGAATGGAGGAGTCCACCATACTTTCGGTCTTCATCATCTTTTCAGCTGGCCCAACCTGCCAACCTGCTCCGTATTTGAATATATCCGTTCATTACTAAGGTTTGAAAGTGCTCAGCTGGAACAAGGGGGAGAAAGCTCCAACGTTCTGCTGTTTCCTTTATGTTTTATCCTTGCATTTGCTTATGGGTCTGCACGCATTGAAAGAAAATCCTCGTGCTGTCAGATAATGAGCATTTAAAATCGCTTTACCCGCTATCTCTCCATTGAGGGTATCCACTCTAGCGGCTGCTTCTAGTGACTGCTAAGGTCATTGGGCTTTCACTTTCTAACGATGAGATTATGCCAATACTGTAACTCTGGTCTGATAGGAAAACAACCATAATTAAATAGAAGAGCACCAACTTTACGTGGCACACACAAGTTGCATCTGAGCTCTCTTTCAGCATTGAGACCAGACCACAATCCCAGTACCACTGGAGGGGAAAGGGTAGATGAGCCCTGATTCTCAGCTTTGGTTGCACTTTGAAGTCATCTGGAGAGTTTTAAAGACTCCTGGTGCCTGGTTCCCACTCCCAGCACTTCTGTGTTAATTGGTCTAAGGCGTGCTCTGGACACAGGGATACTTGAAGCTCCCCAAGTGATTTTAAGGTGGAGTCAAGGTTCAGAACTGCCGTGACAGTTTCTCACCTAATTGAACTGCACGGGGAGATGATGGCACCTGGACCTTATGAAAAGAGTTTGAGTACTGTGTGCTATCACTTATGTGTGAAATCTAAAGAAAACCAAACTCACACAAACAGAGACCAGAATGGTGGTTAGCAGGGTAGACGAAGCATACAAACTTCCAGTTACAAGACAAATGAGTTCTGGAAAGTCTAATGTACAGCATGGCGATGATAGTTAATAATGCTACATCACATACTTCATCATCGCCAAAGGAGTAGATCTTAAATGCTCTCCACACACACACAAATAAATGATAATTATGTGACGTGATGGAGGTGTTAGCTAGGAATAGCAGTAAATCATTTTGTACTGTATAAATGTATCAAATCAATACACTGTACCCCTTAAAATTAAATAAGAATATGTGAGGGGGGGTGAAAAGCGGAAGGGTAATGTCAATAATATTGTGGTGAGTTTGCACAAAGACAGATGATTACTAGAATTAGTGGGTGAGGACACTCTAAGGTGTAAAAATATCAAATCACTCTACTGTGCACCTGAAACTAATATAACATGATATTGTATACCAAATACACTTCAACTAAAAAATAAAATTTCCCTTCTCAGAAAAAGAATACATGCCAATTATAGCTCACTAAAGCTAAAAATATATATAAAATAAAAAACTGTTTTGCTTTCTCTGACTATGTACCCAGATGAGTTTACATTATCGTATTAATACAGGTGTCATTTTAGGACCAGGTCGGAGAAAGAAAACCTGACTTTAATTCTAGGAAGGCATGTGATGGCTGTATACCCACTGCTATCAGCTGGCCCCTGACTGAAGGGTTTCTGGGAATGCAGGACTTTCAATATCAAATCCAGGAAAGTCCCAGGCAAACCAGGACTAATTGGTCACACGAATGTGGACTAACTTGGTCATGTATGGTCCGTGGTTCCAAGAGCGTCCCCAGGGACAAGAGAGAAGTCATTCACAGAAGGAGGGGTGATGACGGTGATGCACTCTGTCAGTCCATTGACTTCCAAAGTACTGAGGCTTACAGGACGATTGTAAGTGTGATTTATTTTACAGGCACCATACCTTCAAATGATACCATCTTTATACCAGTAAGAGAATCACTGACTTTCTCATGGTAAAAAACCTCAAAGAACTATCTAACTTAAATATAAATTATATATTTTTTAAAAATACAAATATAATCATATTACATTTGCCGATCTTTTTTGTTTTATAAGTTGACTATCCAAAAATGTTACCTCCACATATAAATCCTTCCCTGAGGATATGTTTATTTGTTTATTGATTTGAGAGAGAGAGGAAGGGGGTTGAGAGAGAGAGAGAAATATCTATCAGCTGCTTCCTGTATGTGCCAAGATTGGGGATCAAACCCAGTATTCTCTTGGTGTACAGGACAATGCTCCAACCGAGGCTCCTGGCCAGGCTCCAGATATTTTTTTTTTAAAGATTTTATTTATTTATTTTCAGAGAGAGGAGAAGGGAGGGAGAAAGAGCAATGTATGGTTGCCTCTCACATGGCCCTCATTGGGGACCTGGCCCGCAACCCAGGCATGTGCCCCAACTGGGAATCGAACCGGGACCCCCTGGTTCCCAGCCCGTGCTCAATCCACTGAGCTACACCAGCCGGGCTCCAGATATTTTTTATACATTTTATTTATTTATTTTTAGAGAGAGGGGAAAGGAAGAAGAAAGAGAGGAACATCGATGTAAGAGAGAAACAACAATCAGTTGCCTCTCGTTCGTGCCCCGTTCCCTGTCCCTGACCAAACCCACAACCAGACACGGTCCCTGACAGGGAATCAAGCCAGTGACATTTAGCTTTGCAGGATGACACTCAACCAACAGAGCCACGCTGGTCAGGGAGGGCTCCGGATATTTTTAAAATAATAAACAATTTGCATTTAATCTGGCTTATCAAGAAAAAGACAACATTTTAATGATACTTTTAGGAGCCCATGCAATGGAGAAAACATTAAAAAAGTAGAAGTTTAGTGGATGTTTGGGAGTGTTTCTGTCATTCTGTGATATTTTTGCTGAAAACAATATAGATGTGTGTCATCCATAAAAACTCACATATCCACGCCACTTTCTTAACAAGCAGTAGAATACGTTTTTAGCTTGTTTAAAATTTTTCTAAATAATTTGAATGCCTTTAACTCAAAGTGTTAAAAATATAAAAAGACAACACATTCAATCAGTTGCAAGAATAGTTGATATCAGCTAAGATGCAAGTTTAATTAGGCAAATTTTAAAATACAACCTTTGCATAAATGATGGAAGAAATTTTAAAATGATTCTTATAATATTTAGCACAACCAATGATACACTATTTTTATTTGGATCTAATGGCTTTGGGCTGCCTCTTTTTCAGTTACAACAACCATTTAGGGTACTGACATCAATTGAACTTAAACCCAAATCTTCAAATTGGTATATTTTTTAAAACAATTATATATATTTGATAACAATCCTCCTTCTAAATATTATTTATAGATAATAAGGTCAAGGGATTTTTCTATCATTAATAAATGAAATAGTTAAAATATTATCTATTTTATACTTCATATTTTTAAATTTCTATTAGTGTGACTGTTTTATAATGGATATTTTATTCATAGAGTAGTTCAGGAATACAATTTATAAGTAAATAAGTATACATATGTAAGAATTAACACATACTAAAAATAAAAGTCACTGAGACAGAAAACTATTTTAAAGCAGAAATCTGTAACAATTCATGACGCCTGTCTAGCCCAGAGTTGGTGCTCAATAATATATGTTCAATGAATAAATGAACTTCTCAAGGTTCACAGATGTTGTCACATATTGAAGAATTTCCTTTATTAAGGCTGAATAACATTTCATTGTATGCAGATACCGTATTTTTCTGTATGCATTGAGGACATTCTATGAAATAAGCTATTCGCAGAAGGACAAATACTACATGATTCTAATTACATGAGGCATCTGAAATAGTCCAACTCACAGGCGTGACGAACAGAAGGGTGGCGACCGGAGGCTTGGGGTGGGGGGACTAGGCAACTGGTATAAAATTTCAGTTACGCAAGATAAGTAAGTTCTAGAAATCTGATGTACAACTTGTGCCTATAGATAACAATACTATATTGTACACTTAAAAGGTTTTAAGAAGATAAATCTCTTGTGTCCTTACCATTTAAACAATTTTTAATTTAAAAATATTTTAATTAAAAAAATTAAAGCTCTTATACAGCAGCCATAGCTATAGATAAAAGAACTGACAAGTAAACTAAGAACGTCCGTTTATGGAAGTTTTCTACCCAAACAAATATTCAGAAAAAAAACAACTTCTGAAAAACATCCTGTATCTATAAGTCTAGTAAAGGAGACATCACTGTAGTCAACTGCAATCATCTGTATCAGTGTTTCCTAGATGGAATGTAACAGAGAACCTTTTACATCAATTCAGTTCAGTGAGGAATTACTGAGTGCCTCATGTTTGACCCACAATTGAAGTACATTAATAGGAAATAAGTTATCTATGATTTATGATTCCAAGAAAATCATGTTGAGCTTTAGCATTTGTCTTCAAACTTCCACTTGGACATAGGTGCAGACTGATGTTCGGAGAATTTGAGTCACTTGCTGTGATTTCATCCTTCAGTAGATGTCCAGCTTCTTCACCTCACCACACACTCATCTCCTCCTTGCTCCCCTGTTTCATGCTGGAAATGGACAGACTCAGGGACCAGTGTCTGGCAAAGCACTAATCTACACTAAAGCAGTCACTCTCCTCACATTGCTGATCAAGTGATTCACACTTCCTTCACATTTTTAAAAGTCTTTGCAGTTGAGCCTCAATAAAGATGAGGGGGCAGGAATCTCAAATTCCTTTTCTTCCATGTCTTTTTTCTGGATTATGATCAACATGGAGAATAAGCAAAAAAATACAATTCTGATCATCTAAAGTGAGCTAAATAACTAAATGTAATATTATCCCCAAAAATCTGAAAACAAGAGCTATGGAAGAATAAGATGGATTTTAATCATCATAATTACCTAGTAAAGATTAACAATGAAGGCAGTGAACACAGAAGCTCTTAGTGAAAATCACCAGGAAAGGAGGCCCTTCCAAATCATTATTCAGCAAAGGACTGGTATTAGAGGGGACTGGCTGGCTTCTTGAATTTCCATTTCATTGTGATGTCTGGCCCTAAGCGACAGCTTCCTTTGGACATAGTGTTCTGCATCTGCCACAGGCCCTTGGGTCCTGAGTGATGGGCTTTTAGAGCCTGTCGTGGAAATGTCAATGGTTGAACTTATTCTGGGACACCCAGGATCATGAGAAGTCCCCCATGTATGTGACTAACAGGAAGAGCAATAGGGTTAAACAATTTCCTTCCTCTCCTTAGACCCCTGCTCTCCTGGAGACTCGCCTACTGGCCTCATTCTTGTGCTTGGGAGAAAGGGGCTAAAGGAACCATGAGGGTGATGTTTTCTTCCCTTGCAGCAGATCTAGTTGCAAAATCAACAAGACTGCTATGAACTCCTTCCTATAATGGCACTTACAGACATGGGACTGCAAGCTCAGGGGGATTAATTCTACACTAAAACACATCAGTACAGAAAAGTCTGACCAAGTCTTTATTGAAAGTGTTTCCATCTTAGAAAAAAAAAAAAAAACAGGAAGAAACCCAGGTGACTACTGCAGCCAAAATGTTTTACCTCAAGATAACAAGAAAAAAAGACACCATTTAAATATTAGCAAATATGTAAAATACTTTATTTCTTTGCCAGTTCTTGCCAATTTACATGCTCTTATGGAGATTGCTTCTGAGTCCTATCAAATCCTCAAACAGTAAGGTGAGAAATTTATATAGTGTTTTTTTATAAGAAACCAGGGTTTTGTTTTTTTTTTTTAATCTTCACCAGAGGGTATGTTTATTGATTTTAGAGAGAGAAGAAGAAAGAGACAGAGAGAAACACTGATGTGACAGAGAAACATCAATTGGTTAGTTGCCTCTGATATACACACTCAAACAGTGGTCAAACCTGCAACCTACATAAGTGCCCTGATGGGGAATCGAACTCAAATCCTATTGGTCTACAGGACGATGCTCCAACCAACTGAGCAACCTGGCCAGAATGAAACCAGGATGTTCAATCATCAACAGGGCCTACTCACCATCACTAGCAACAAAAATGGAAATCATTTACCTAAAATGCTGTTTTAAGTTTTTACATTTAAAAATTACGTCTGAATAAAAATAATTCAAGATATTTGTATTGGGATTTTAGTCTGATATTGAGAAATTCGGGTCAAAATAAATCTAAACCAGAAAAAAAACATTTGTAAGACAACTTTCTCCAGCGTTTTTATTTTAAAAGGCAAAAAAAAAAGTGTCAAAGGAACCATCGTTTCCTAGCAAAGGCCATTACTTCTACATGTATTCCACCAACTAGTGTGTCTGCTTAATAATAATGCCATTCGCAGACAGAGGCCAGTTCCCAAAGTGCACAGCCACTCTCAGGAGCTAAGCACACCCAATGACAACTGTTCCCAGACCCCTGCAAATCTTATATTTCTCCAGAAAAAAAAAAGAAAAAGGAAGGAAGGGATGGACGGAGGAAGGAAAGAAGGAAAAGAAATCTAATTGTACTTCTGGCTGAGGCTCCCGAGGCTCCCAGGAAGTATGGTGCTTGGGGAAGAAGACTTGGTTCCACATAATGGTGGCTATAAAGGATTTTAAAACATGACAGAAGCACATGTGACAGCACTGACCACGGACCCAGGCACAGGGAGCTTCAGTGGGTCTTGGCCTCCACACAGCTCCACAGAGGGTCTGGACATGGGAAGAAACAGCAAACACACCCTTCATCCTCTTTATTAGAGCTTACTTTCTTTGCAAGTATTGTCAAAGAGAGTAGCAAAACCACCTACTAAGGCAATTTTTTATTAAGTTTATTCTCCTTAATAATCAACTAATCTGAAGCAAAATCATTACTCCACTTTCCTACTATCCTATAAAATCCAACCTTCCCCTCTTCATACAGTCCCCCTCCCACCATATAAACACACCCCATATGCACACACCATGTACCCACCCCTCCTCTGTCCCTCCGACCATGCCCCAGCCCACTCTGGTGTTCCCTTTTCTCCCCCAGCCCCCTGAGCCCCAGGCCTTGAGACTCTGCGGCCCAGGCCATAAGTTGGGACAACACTGAGAACGGCAAACAAAGGAGAAACTCTGAGAACTGACAGCTCAAGGACTGTGGCATCAAGTCTGCCATTGAAGGTGCTGGCAGGGCCCGTGTTCCCACAGGACACCCCCATACATCTCAAAATGACAGAGGGCAGGGCATCACTGGCCCAGACGAAGATAGCTCAGCAAGGCTGCTGCCCCAGGGAAGTAGTGGGCGCTCCCGAGAAGGGGCCTTACCCAGGAATGAAACATGGCAGGCATGAAAGCACCTGGACCATAGATATGCAACACTTGCCATCCAGTATTATCTCTAAAATCTCTATAACTTCTTTCCCAAAAGGAACATAAATGGGGGAAGGGAGGAGATGAGAAAGGGAGAGGCAGAGAGGAAGGAAGGAAGGGAAACAAAGGAGGGAGGGAAGAGAAAGAAAGGAGAAGGGAGCAAGGGAGGAAGGAAGGATGTCAGTCTACAATTCTAGTTTGGTGTAAAAAGTGTGGGTTTTCTCCATACATACATAGATCTGAGGTTCAATCCCAGTTTCAGGGACCAGGATTCTCAGATGGGACCAGCCCTAAAAGCCTTCCACGGATAGCGTGTGGTTGAGCGCGTACCCGTCACCATCCTCTTCCTCCAAAAGCAGCTTGTCGATGGTCAGAGAACTGATGGCTCTTCTGGGGTCTTCCATGTCCTGAAGGACTGGCTCAGGGATCGAGATGGGGAGCTGGACAAACTGGGGCCCGGACAGAGCTGGGGCCGGAGGCTGGTACTGCAGGGTGGACGTGGGCAGCGTGGACAGGGGCTGAGGCCATGGGAAGTAGGTGAGAGGTGCCTGGTGCTCTGGGCCCTCCAGCTGGGGCCCCACTGTGGGTGTGGTGGCGCTTCTCGTCTGTGATGGGGCAGACACAGGACTGAGGGTTAGCAGCCCTGGAGTATTCACTGCCCACCCTTGTCCTCTAGAGGGTCTCTGTTTCCCCTAACTAGGCTCTTTCTTGCTGTCTCCCTCCAGGGGTGCCCACCTGCACCTACTCAAGGTCTCCCTGAAGGGAGAAGCCAGGTATGCTTCCGTGTCCCTGGCTCTATGACTCACCAGTTCTACATCTTTGCTCATGCCACTTCCGCATCTGAAGCTAATTTCAATGAATATAAAATTCATTCCAATTTCAAAGATATTAAGATGCTAAGAATGAGGATGTGCATCTTAAAATCAATGAAAATACTAACAAGAATACTATCACATAGCACAGCAGCTGTGTCACAAAGGTGGCCACAGTCCTGCCCAGAGACAAAGACGATCCTGACTGCACACAGCAGCTTCAGCACTCTGAGGGCCCCTTGGGCCAACACAGCTCCACTTACCTTCCATGACCTCAGCATCCTCTGTCTCTGAGCTGGGCCCCTATGGCCACTGCAGGGACCTACAAAGGTCAGGGCCATGCTCCCACGTACTCTAAAACAATACCTCTCAGCTGCACAGCGACCACCCTGCAAACCCCAGGTCAAGCCTTCAAGAGAGAGATGGGGCCCGCACGCTTACTATCTCCCACTGCTGAGGAAGCAGAGAGAAGAGGAGAGTCCCTGCGTGGAACGATGCATCAGGGGCCCAGGTGTGCCCCTGCCACTCCTCCCTTCCCTGTCATGTTTCTCTCCAGTTGCCAGCATGTCTTGAGACTAACCTACTACAGTTATTTAGGAAGAGCTCATTTCAATGACCTGGGGACCTTGTTACAGCAAAGATTCCAGTATCGGAGGTCAGGGGCGGGCCTGAATTCCACATGTCTAATCAGATCTCAGACGATGCCCACATGGCTGGTCCAGGGACAACAGATTAAGGAGCAAAGCTAAAGGTTTTTTTCCTCTGGAATGATGGGGCTGGAAAGTGTCTCAGAGGCCTTTCAGCTTCCTAATAGTGCCTTCTTATTTCCAATATTTCAAAAATCCAAATGGAACCCATAATTTTTTAGTTTTACACCTGTGCGGGTCAACTGCAACTGCAGGTTTCTTTGCTCAGGGATAGAATTACATCAACCCAGGACCATGGTTTGTCTTATCTCCTGCCGATCAGGAGTGCCCACAGGGTAGCTCTTACCAGCTTTGATGAGTTGATTTACAATGGCAAAACAAATAAATTATTACTTGGTAAATACAGTTTGTTTGATACACAGAACCTTTCAAAGCAGGCGGTGGGAATGATTAAAGGATAAATAATGAAAGGAATCCTTGGTCATGAAATGGTTGGGAGCCATTAACTCCACCACCCCCACCCCCAGCCCAGGCCCCCTGTTATGGAAGTGAGTTCGCTGCCTGAAAGAGGTGTTGAATTAACTCCTTTCTACCCAGCATCAGACAGGCCCCTGTATTCTGGGTGGCCAGAATGGCATGGGGTGGGAGGGTTCCTGTAGGCCTTGCCTGGGTGATACTGGAAGGGCAGGGGAACATCCGGACAACACTAAGCCCTTAAGGGAAAGGGAGGGGCCTTAGAGAGCGAAGCAAGCGCCACCATCAAGGCTGCGCTCTGCAACTGCTCATGAGGCTCCAAGTCCACCTCCCAGTTTTCCTTGGAATAAAGCTGGACACGGCTATAACCATAGGCCTTTGTGCTCCGAACACTCAAGGAATTCCCACTTCTTTAATCAGACAGGCACCGATGGCATTAAACTATTTCTCTTCCTTCCTCATTCCCGGGGGAGCAGGCCATTCCTCTCCTATTTGGCACTTGAAAGCAGCCCTTGGTTAAAATTGTTAGCTGATTTGAGATCATTATAATAGCCAGCACTTACTGAGTGCTTTCTCTATGCTAGCAACCATGCTGAGACCCCTACATGCATCACCCCATTGACCCTGGCATCAACTCTCTTGTTAGTATTGCCATTTTATAGATGAGGACAACAAGGCTCAGAGAGATTAAGTCACTTACCCAGGGTCACACAGCCAGTAAGGAAGAGGCAAGGCTTTGAACCCAAGCAATCTGATACTAGAGGCATAACTCAAAAAATAACCCTGCATGTGGGTCAGACTCTATCAAAAGTACAGTTTTCTAAAATTGTGTATCACCTGTTGCTCAGCCTAGAAGTCTCAGCTAAATCCCATTAACTTATCTGAATAGAAAGAAAAGTCTAGCTCTGGCAGGAGACCCTCTGAGATCTCATGTGGTGCCCCATTTACTAAAAACTTAGACTTGTAACCCAGATTCACTGCTCATGGGGCAACAGGGATGCTTTAGGGCAGAGAAGCAGAATGCCCCAACCCCAAGGAGCATTAGGCATGGCAAGGGAGGCCATAAGCCTTCTTTATGGAAGATATTTTAGGTCAATGGGAATAACAGCAGCCCTTCCAGGAGGACAAGGGGAACTTAGATGACCTAATTACCCTGGAAATCAAGAGCAAGGAAGTTTGGGAGTTGGGAAGCCAGCCCATGCTCTGAAAGGGTGCCCCAGGCATGAGTTGGTACAGCTCATCCTTGTGTGACATACCGTGACATTAGTGATCAGTGGCTGAGAGGCGTAGGTCAGCACGGAGGAGGGCCCCACAACCGTGTAGCTGGGGCACACTGGCTGCACATACATGTCAGCCGAGTAAGGGCAGCTGACGGCTTCATGGGACACATACTCAGTGTAGGGTGTCCACGGGGCCAGGGGCTGGAGAGCGGCAGGGGCAGGCTGAGAGAGCCAGCCAGCACACAGGGCCCCCTCCTCCGTCACTGTGGAGGCAGAGACCTCCATGTCAAGGCAGGAAGGACCTGTGGAAAGAGGGAAATTGCAGAGCTGCAGGCACCAGCTGGGTAAGAGTCCTGGAGGAGCCCAGGGCTGTGGGGAGCTCTTACCCACTGTGGTGTATGTGGCCAGGGGCTGATGGGGCAGCACCACCTGGGGGGGAGAAGAAGACCAGGATCAGTGTTCAGCCATCTCCGACTAGCCCCCTGCAGGAAATTTGCCCAGAGGGCCCCAGAACAGGAGAGAATGGGAGGAATCTGCCTTGTTAGAACAAAACACCCACCCCCATCCCAACCACCACCACTTCCATTTTTGAGGGATTCCTGCTTCCACTTAGCAAGAAGGCTGTCACTCAGGGGACTGCTATTGTCCTCTTCGGAGGGGCTTCCAACTCACACCAGGATGTACAAGTCATTCACTCACCCAGGCCCTGGCAATGGCTTTGCTCAGTGGGCCATGCCAGCCCACATCCCTCCTCCCACTTCAGGGAATCACCAATTTGTTCTACCCCCAGTCCATTCTGCAACAGTCATAACCACAGCACCATGTGGCCTTTGTGCCCCAGTGGGCGTCCCATGGGGCGAGGAAGTGCATTCCTGCCCAACACCCTCCCCCTACACACACTCTCTCTGTGGCCAGAGTGGACCCCTCACCGCTGTAGGTGTGACTGCCGCCCCGCTGCTGGCATGGCCGCGTTTCCTCCTCAGCAGTTCCTTCACTGGCTCCTTCACACGGACGCCCTGGTACGGCCGGGGCGGGGCCGGGGCTTGTTCTGGAGCTGTGGCTGTGGAAAGCAGTGTCACTGGCGCTCATCTCCCTCCTCAGACAAGTCCCCACCTCAAAGTGCCTGCTCTCCTCAAGGGACTGCCTGCTCACCTGAGCTGTGTCTGAGCCCAGAGGAGCACATGAGACTTCCTAGAATATTTCTCCCAGTATTTGTCCTACCCGCAACCCTCTATGGCTCCCCTGTACCCAGGCGATTAAGGCCGATCTCCTTAGTCTAGAATTGAATGTGCCCCACAGGGTGATCTCAACCCATTTTTCCAACCACAGTGCACACTAGCTCTGACATGAACCCTGACCCCAGCCTGAAGGCCTACCTAGACTTCTCTACATGGTCTTTGCCTGTCTCACCTCCTCATCTTTACTTGGGATTTCCCATGGTCAGGATTTCCTCTCACTTTTCTTAGCCCCTTAATTCTTCCTAGCCCAAGGCTAGTGCCACCACAGCAGCCCACAGTGATTTGTTTTATGCTGCTGTCTCCCAAACACTGCCAGACCTGGTTAGTGTTCACCACAGGGGGCAGTAGAGGGCAACAGTCAGAGCAGGAACTCTGTCAGATGGCACAGGCCTCTAAACCTTCCCCTGCCACGGAGGAGCTGTGAGGTCCTGAGCAAGTTACTATACCTCTCTGTGCCTCCTAATCTGCAATGTCTTAGTAAAGGAATGTTATAAGGAGCCACTGGCATAGTAAATGGGCAGCATCGCATATGCTTAGAATAAAATCAGATACAGAGTAAGCATTCAATTAATTTTTAGTCTGCTATTTAATAATGTTATCTTTTTTGGTATAAATTTCTGATGTCCCTAATTAGATTATAAATTTCTCAAGGTCAGATATTGCACTTTATTTCTCTATGCCTTCCCAAGTAGTATGTCCATAATAAGCTTACTAAGCCACTTGTTGATGCATTGACTGGGTGACAAGTTAAAACGTGCTATCTGCCCTTCCGCTTCCCTTCGCATCTCCTAGACCTTAGCATGGGCTGCAGTAAATGGTTCCCACATCCTCCATGGCGCCCAGGACACGCAACAAATACCCAGTGCTGATCCATGTGTCCTGGGGCATCCAGACTTGTTCCCTTTGCCTTTGTCATCAAAGCCAGGAAACCAAAGCACGGAGCTGGACCATAGGGTTCTTTCTGTCCTGGCAGAGCAAGATGAAAGCAGCCATCACTGGGCAGGGACAATCTGCCCACCCAGACAGTCCACAGCCTAGAGCGGCATGTAGCACTGGCCTTCGGGACTCACACGTGGGAATTCATTATCATCCACCGATAAGGGCCCGGAAGCCTGGGTATCTACAAAACCCGGATCTGCCGCACTGCCCTGGCTGAACTTTGCTTGGTAAACACCCAGCTGATAAGATCCCATGCCTGACTCAGTACCAGGCCTCCATCTGTGCTCCAGGCACACGCATGGCCTGGCCTTAACGCTTAGCAGGCAGAGAAGGCGGCAGGACGTGGCAAAGGGTGTCCAGGAGCCCCAGGAACACCTGGCGTGAAGTCAGAGAACCCCAAACTCAGACGCATTCATGAGGGCTTCTTAATCTGGCCAAGTAGCAACCGAAGATACAGAGACCCAGGCCCTGCACCTGGAAAGTGTGATTTTAGGGGCCCAGTGTGGACCTAGAAATCCCAGGATTTCATAAAACTCCTTCAGGTGGTTTAGAAGCTGTGCTGAGATGAGAACCACTAATAATTCATCCCTAATCTAATACAAGAAACTTTCTCCACCATCGAATAGGAGACTAATCTCTTTTTAACACCCCCTATCATAACGAGGGGCCTCCACTAGTGTTCGTTCATTCTCTCAGATACCCCTCAGCACTGAGAATACGCTGCTGAACGAAACAGGCGTGGCCCCCGCCCACAGGCACCTTGCAGTCCAGCGGGAGAGACAAGCATAAGTAAAGCATTTGCAACTTGTGAATTCAGGCTGAAATCAGAGGGTTTGGCAGAGGGAGCCGGCCTGCTGCTGCCTTTGCCCCAGGACCCCCCGTGCACCATCACCTTTGTCCAAAGTAACAGCGACAATGGACTCGAGAGCCAAAAATACCTGCATTCAGATGATTTATTTAACATCCCTGGGCCTCAGTTTTCTCATCTGTGAAATGGAGATAATAATTCCTGTCTCACATAATAGTTATAAGGATTAACCGAAGCAATATATGGGAAGCTCCCAAGCCAAGTCCAGCAGATGGTAGATGTTCAACACATGTTATTTTCCTTCCCCTCCCTCCGCCCACTCCCGCCCTGTCTGGAGAGCTGCGGCATCTCATTCTCTACCTTGCCTGCCTCATGGGAACAAAGCACCACTTTCCCTTGCATTACCTACCAATGAAACTCACCATTCATGATCCATTAGTAGTGCCCTCATCTATAAAAAGATGATCATCGTAGTGTGTACCTTGTAGGGTAATTTGAGAACTACATGTAAATACTCAGGATAGAGCCTGCACCAAGTAAGCATCGAATCCATGTGAGCTAAAATGGGGGTGGGGGGAGTAGGTTTACAGTTGTGAGTATACAAAACACAGAGTTTATTCGTGTATCATTATTTATTAATTATTGCATTATTTTCCATACTTAGAACTGTAGACCTACTTCCCCCCCACCCTGTATAGTCATTACTAGTAATAGTAGCAGCCCTTTCCAGCATCTGTTTGCAGAGACCAAGTCCCCCGTAGAGTCTGAAAGAATATCCTTTCCTTCAGCTATTTCTTAATGACACGTGTTGAATCCCTTCAACCTTCCTTCTACACGCATCACTCCTGCACAAGTTCCACTTACCACTTCCCCTTATGATGGGTGATGCCCATTGCTGACCACAGAGCCCAGGTGTGGCCTGACTGGCAGAGAGCAGGGGCACCTGCCCTCCCACACTCTGCTTACTCATTCTCAGAGTCACCACGGCCATTTCGGCTTTGTTCATACCCATATCACTCACCCAAACTTGTCTCCAATTGGGTTTCCAGCTGTTCTTAGGCACGAAGTGTAACCTGAGGCATTCTGCACTCAGGAAACTCAGGGCACAGAGTTATTGGGGGGTCTGAGCACTGTGGTCACACTCTTAATTCAACTGGGGACAAGAAAGGCTCAATCTCACATGCATGCATCTCAGACCAGACCAAAGAAAGGTACATAGCTAACCCCTACCCCCGCCTGATTTGCATGTACATTTCTGGGGAAGGACTGACGCTCCCTCCCAGGAATAGACACTTCTAACACTTGGCTGCAAAGTGGCCAGCTGGGCATTTCCAGGATCTTGTCAAGCAAAGGCTTCCTGCCTCCTGTTGTTTTGGAATCAATGAACAAACAGGGCTTGGGGAGGTGCTATAGCAGAGGGCATCACCCTCTGATGTCTGGAGTTCCTTGAAACTAACAGTGTCAACAGGTGTGCCCTGGCACAACCACCATATGGAGAGCAGTACCTATTGCAGTCACAGAACTCCCACAGCTCCCCAGGATGTCCTAACTGCCCACCCATGAGTCTACCGCCAACTGCCACAGAATCTTGTAACTGACTCCAGTGAGTGAGCAACAGGGAGGGTGCTTTGGACTGTAGCTTTGCAAGGTGACTGGGAAATATCAGAATCTGAAGCTCAAGACAATTCCCACAGGAGCCCAATGGCCAAGTATATTTGCAAGGTGAAAACTTGAGATTGGTGCATTTCACACCAGCCTCTGTAAAGCAATAATAAACATTTCTAATTCTACAATAAACCCTGTACTCCCTACTCCCACTGGCATGAGAAATGAGCCCACAAATACAAATTTGGAAAAGAAAAGAAGGTTGTCTGAAATCATGATTGCTTTGCCATGGAGCTTCTGGATCCTTGCATTGAGCTAGCTTCAAAACAAATAAACTAGAATATTTAAAATGAAAAATTTAAGATTATTAAATGATTTCTTAAAATAATAATAATAAAAGAAGAGCCAAAGAAAATAAAACAGGAGATTTAAATAATGTCAGAAGATGAAAATCCAACTTCCCAAAGTAGAGTCGACCAGAGAATTTAATAACCCCCTTATCAAATTGCCGCTCTGCGTAGTAGCCCCCTCAAAGCCTGACGCTTTCTCACCATTTATCCTGCGTTCTGAAGGCTCTGTAAGTCTCCTGTAGGCAGCCAAGTATCCATCACTGAGAAAAAACTTTTCACCTGAACACAAGCCTCTTGGCCCTCATTGGGAATCTCATTTTTCAGGTGGAGAAATTTTGCCATATTGCCTTTCCACCACTGGAAATCAGTCACCAGTGGAGTTTGGGGGGCAGGGAACTCATTTACAGAAAAACCTATGAATTCAGCCCAGTAAGGGCTTCCCTTTTCCAAAAAGAGCAATGAGAAAATCTGAAGGTATAAAAAGTCAGAAGACATTTCAGTTCCCCCTGCCGCATACCCGGACATGCTCCACATCACGAAAATAAGAGTCCTGCAGCTGCTGCTCTGCTGGAGAGCATAGACCGTGACGGCTGCAAGCCAGCCAACTGGTCACCTCAGACAGTGCTCTGGCTACATGTAGGCACTGTGCCTGCTTTGCACCAAGCTTAGGGATATGTGGATTCTGCTGATTTAAATAAACATGGCCCTCCAGTGCCTTGGTGAAGGCATGCTAAATATCACTGAGGAAATATGCAAAATTGTCAGCAGTTGTTTATTTAGGGACCCCATGCAAACCACATTCATGCCAAAGTGAGGAAGTTGCTTTCCTAGCAGAACTGACACCCAGGCGTTGGTCGCTGGAAGTTCTGTTCTGGGAGGCTGGAAGAGAGCCCTCTCCAGACAGATGGTCCCTAGAACAGCCGTCAAGATGCTCTCCAAAGAAGACTCTCCTCCCAACCAATGTCTTGCTACAGATTTCCAAAGAGCCACCACGGCCAAGCAGTAATTTGGACACCAGTTGGGACTGCTGCTGTAAGGGCTAGGTGGGATGCAGAATAAGCCCCCATTTTTCTCACCAGGGAACCAGGAAGACGAACCTCTCCCCCCCCATCTTGACCATCAGGCTCTCTGAAACCAGTTTCCATTTACAACTGACTGGTTGCACCTCAAGGCCGCTGAACAGGGCCATTTTGAAAGACAAAACTCTCCCTACCCAGAAGGACACATGATACGCTATTAATCATTCCAAGTAACCGCAGTAAATATTTTTCTCTTTTGCTGCTGAATTTCAGTATTATTTTTATAAAAAGACCCATTAAGAAGAAATACAAATAATTTTTTCTTTACTTGTAGCAAAACCAAAAACAAATAATTGAACAATAGGAATTCAAGCCTAGGGCTAACAAACTTGCCCTAGCTTCTAACTGGAAAAAAAAAAAAAAAAAAAGTAGCTGACACTTTTGCCTTTAACGTAAAGAGATTTGTTTGTGTTCTAGGCCTATGATCGCTGAGGCCTCCTGGGAAAGTTTAGCTCAGGTCGGTTAGAGGATTATTGAGATCCTTAATTTAAACACTAATGTGAGTGTTGTTCCTATAGTGAAGGTCTGAGTGTCAAAGTTTTCAAATTTGTTCTTTCCATTCATGGACAATGGCTGATTTTTTTCCAAACAGGAAGAAAGAACTTGGGCTTTGGCCAAAATTAGCCTTGACATGCTACAAAAAAGGTTTCCACGACCAATTTACACTAGATTATAGTTAAATTTTTTTTTAATGTAAGCCAACAAAGAGAACCCATATGCATGTCAGTGTAGGCTCTCTGTTCACCAATGTTTGAACTGAAAGGCCCCTGCAGCCAGGAAATATCAACACTACATACTCTAGCAATCTGGATAACACCCAGGGCAGAGGGGAAAAGGTAGTTTTAAAGAAGGTGTTCCAAAGACATGAGAAAGTGGAGCCTCTACTGAACTA
Organism: Micronycteris hirsuta; assembly: GCA_004026765.1. Taxonomy (NCBI): domain Eukaryota; kingdom Metazoa; phylum Chordata; class Mammalia; order Chiroptera; family Phyllostomidae; genus Micronycteris; species Micronycteris hirsuta. Next base: position 29,605 of record PVJI01008421.1, read on the forward strand.
CAGTTTGATCTTGCTTGTAAGGCTGCTGGGACAGCCCAAGAGGAGTTAAGTCTTGATGTCTTGATGTCTCTGTCTAAAGATCTCAAAGACCAAAGACGGTGGCTGACTCCATTTCTCTGGTCTGATTAGAGAAAGAAAGGGCATTTGCCCTCCCTGCATCCCCATTCTATGAGGCATATTCCCATCAGCCCTCGCAGAGCTCACTCATCAACCATAGACCACTGGGAAAGACTAAGGAGGGCCATGGGCACTTAGAACTTCCCCAGAACTTTAGGCAAGCATAAAGGACCTTCAGGGAATACCCTGACAAAGAGGAGCCAGGGGAAGTTCCTAACGTACGTTTAGGATGACTGCCAAGGATGGTTCAGTTTTAGAACCAGAGAGCCCCAGACCAAAAGGGTCTAGAAGCCAAGTGATCCCTACAAAAAGGAAGCTGCAGCCAGCCTGGAATGGACACCCACAATGATTGCACTCCTCTCAAACTCTTTTAGGCTTAAGTACAGAGCCTATCCACCCATAGGCCACTCTCATGTGCCAAGCTCCTGCCTAAGATGTCCCCTCTCTGCAGCCTCAGAATTACATGGATTGCCCCAAATGTTCTGTATGTCCCACCCCCTACATGACCTTAGGCAGTGTCAGTCAAAAGGTCTGCAGTGCCAGAGGCTTCAGATTCCTCACAGGCACGCCTGCTGAGGTGTCCTCCCTCCAGGGAGCTCTCAGTACCTTTCATACCACTCATTCATCCTCCTTCTAAACCTCCTGCAGACCAGGAAGACAGGGAAAGCTGTTGCATTCTGCTCTCTACTCCCAGAGACGGCGTCAGTGTAATGTCTCCTCTGTGCGGAGGCTCAAGTATGTTGAATGAATGCATGCCAAGGGCCCATGTGTTTCCTCACTTACTACCTTCACTCCCAGGAACTCAGAAATAGCCACACTCACCTTCACGACGTTCTGTGCCTCAAAAAGGTTTTGACACAAATAATTTCATGTGAGGCTTTACCACAGCTTCTGAAATAGGCCAGGGAGTTCCTCCTCTTACCCTTTTTCACCAATGAGGAAAGTGATGCTCAGAGATGTTAAGTGACTTGACCAAGAACTACGCTTGTAAATAACAGTGATCGACTAAACCCAGGACCTCTGATTCCAAGCACAGTCCATTTCTGCATCACTGCCTGCTTCCTGCCCACCCAGGCAAGTCATGTTTATTTCTCTAAGTAACAATGGAGGTCAGCCGTAGAATGGTTCACTGTCCTATTCTAACCCTCCTTCCTCCAATTGGAGTCTGGGCTGGGACCACCCTGATTCAGTCTGCTTGATGGCCAATTCCCCTAAGAAATGGTGTTTACAAAACGAAAGAGAAGAGAAAAGTCCATGAGAAGCTTACCAGCAGTCTGCTCACATGAGGAGTGACGAGAACTGAGAGACCCAAACAATTCCCCACAAAGTTTTATTTTTGGTATTTTCGACTGAAATGACAGTGGATAGGTCCACCTGAGAAAGCAGCTGCATCTGCCCGCCTTTTACAGAAACTTGGGTCACCAGAGCAGAAAGGGCTCCCATTTCAGATGCATCATGCTCCGGGTGGGAGCAAGACCAGGAGACCCCTGGCAGAGCATTCATTGAACAAGTACTTGCTGAGCAGATTAAACCACATCCTTGCTATCATGGAGCTTATTGTCTAGTCTGGTAGGGTATAAAGACCTAATCAAATAATTGCACAAACAAGCCTAGAATGACAAACTGTAATGCAGCTGCATCTGCCTCAGAGTTGAAATGTTCTGGCTTGTTTGGCTTGTCTGGCTGGTTTCCACCTACACTTGCTTCAGTAGGGTTTGCATGATCAGCAAGTTGGATGTCCCAGTCTATAGGAGCTGTGCAAAGAGGAAAGAGCCATGATCATTCTGTCCCAATGCAGACAGACAGCTCTGGGGCCAGGCTCAGCCCAAACATCAAGATACACAAAATAACCCCAGATGTCCAGAGTCCTTCCCCAGCCCAGGGATCCTGAAGAAACCTGCACATGTTTCCATGAGCTGGCCCTATCCCCTCCTGGCTGATTAGCCCACTGGAGAAGACCAGTCCTAGGAACTCAGATTCTAAAATGAAAATCAGCTGGCTCCAGAGGTTCTATACTGAGTCTCAAATACAATATCCTGGAATTCAAATTTTCAGAGGCTTTTGACTCAGACTACCCTCAATGAAATCAGAGCCCACCCCCATCTAAGGGTGGATGTATTTCAATTGAGAGGGAAAGAAGCATCTAATGCAACCCTAAAATCCTTGGTATTAAAAAGTGGTATGGTATAGTTTAGAACGCAAGCAGGCCTCATTTGGAACAGCTACTACATAGCTTATCACTGGGTGATTCTTGGCAAATCACTTAACATGTATGTGTCTCAATTTCCCTATTTGCAAAATGAGATAATATCCATCTCATTGAATTATCATGAGGAAAGTATAAAATTAACACAGTTAAACATCCAGTACATAATAGCTGCTTGGCAAGTAGCTGATTCTCCTTTGATCTCAGCCAAAATCCTTGGCCCTTCATTCATCAGAGAAGTAGCCCCAACAGTGGCCCTAACTTTGCCCTGTCCTGCTGCATCCTGGTACTGAATGTCTCTCTCCTAAATACACTCAGGGCCCTCTGCTGCCAGCCATGCCTGTCTCAGCCTGCCTTCATTTTTCTCCTATAGGTCATCCCTCAGATACCTGGGGCTGGTTTCCCCAGGTAGCAGGACACCCTGTTTAGGACACAAGGAAGCCAATGATACTGCAGAGAGACTGGTTAAAGACCTCACTCGCAAACAGAACAAGCCTGGACAGGAGGAGTCAAAATACTGACACTGGCCTCTTGTAAAGATACCAGAAGCTAAGCAGAAGGGCTTCTTTCTTCAGAAGCCACCAGAGGATTGGGTTTGTGGCAGATTTGACTTTTTAAAGGATGACCCCAAGGAGTGTGTTGGAGATTTTTGAGTGGCAAACAAAATAAGGTGGTATGCCCTTGTCCTGACATCAGGTGTGGCCCCCTCAAAGAACCTGTATGTATGTCCAAAAGGATAGGGATGTAGCCAAGATTAAGGCCATAGTCATAGATATTTCTTCAAAGTGCTCTTCAGTGGTCAGAAAGGGGACTTTTATCACCTATTGGGTCAAGGCAGACTTCTGGCTGACATATCCAGCATTGTCTCAGCTCTATTAACAGCATCAGGGGTGAAAAAAGGGAAGGAGGGACCCACACTGAGAGCATAAGACCATATCAGGGGGTGAACCAACCCCAGGTGCCCACCCAAATTCTATAGCAAGGTGACACCTAAGTGAGGAGGTGGACCACAGTAGACTGATATTTCTTTCCTTATCAGATCAAGACCGGTGTCCTGAATCTAGCATTGCCAGTGTGATAGAACAGGAAAAACCAATGGTTAAGCAGCTGGAGAAGAGGAAATTCAATTGCTTGTTCCTTAATTTAAGCAACACCTAGTTTGGAAGTTTCAAGACCAAAGAGATTTTTACGAAAGAAATAAAATTTTCCCTAGACCCTCAGGCACGGATCACTTCCTTGGAGGAAGGACTCTTCAAACCCAACATCAACTGTGCATTTTGGGTCTCACCCACTTACCCAAGTCCCAAGGCTCATGGTAGCCTGGGGTATAGCCTATGTAAGTGAAAGTGCCCTGATTGGTGGTTCCTGATGTGAGATATAACTGCCAGTCAAAATGAACTTTTTTGCTAGGTCTCTGGTTTACTAACCAATGGCTCCATAATGTGGGGGAAAGGGATTCCCTTGTGAAAGACACCAGAGAAGTTGTTTGAATATGAAGCCTGGGAAAGAAGTCACTAGTTCAGTCTTTCAAAAATATGTCCCCCTTCTAATTCACAAGACACCCATATAGCCTGAAAGCATGATCTTCACAGCCTCAAAGCTCTGTGGAGACCAATTTAACATGCTTCACAGTGACTCACTTTGCTCTAGGAATGGGGTCCTTACCCTGGAAGTAACCGAGGACCTGTGACCAGCTGTTAGGGATCTTGCTGAAGGAATGGAGGACTGGTCCAGGTCAGGGCTGTCATTCTGTGTAATCTAAAGAACCTGGGAATACAGCAAAGGTGACTGCAGATGCCAATAAGGAGAAGGAAGCAGAGGAATGAATGAACAATCTGAGCTCTGAGATGCCCCCCGAACTGCTCATTTTTATTTTTGTGTTGGAGCTCTGCAGTAGATTTTGTTTTAATAAAGCAATTTATGACAAAAATGTTGTAGATGTCAGCCTAGGTATCCTTGTATTTTCTTCCCAGCACTCATATTTATGTTCTAAGATGTCTCTTCACTCCCAGTATCTATGCAAAAAGTCTGATTATCATTTATTCTTGAAGCTTCATATCTAGTGCCATATGCTCCATGACACCTTCCTTAATTCCGTCTTTGCTTCCCTCCCGTTGAAGATAATTCTGTCATAGGATGGATGGGTGCATGCATGGGATGATAAATGGATGGTTGATTTTCCTTGTACGCCTTTCTTTCTTGAATTGGTGTTGCTGTCATTCGGCATTCAAACTTGCTCCTATTTTCACTCCCCTTGCTTCTCTTTCTTCCTTTCTTTTCCCTCTCCCCAGCACTTCTCAGTTCTAGAAAGTTATAATTTTGGACTCTTTCCCTCTTCCAATTAAATTTATCATTATTTCCAGAGGATTAAAAGGTAATTCAGCTTTTCTTAAGTGTGGTCAAATCCTTTCTGGTCCCAACACCTGGTCTGAGAATGACTCTGGTCTATAATGTTTTGGCTACTTGCTCTTCCCAGAAAGTGATACTAATGAAACCATTACTAAGAAAAGAGCCAGCACATTGCTGTTTCAGTTTTCAGTATCATCTGTGCTATTTTTTGCATACTCAAGTGTCACGCTCTTCACAGATAGATTATAAACACCTCAGTTCAATCTTGTAAGATAAAAAAACAAATACAAGTTTGCCAGTCAGTACAAGCCTTCTGCCATTACTCCTTCTGAGGCTGGTGGGAAACTGTGGCCCAAGTGCCAAGTTCAGTAAGAGAATGGCCAGCTTAACTGTCATCATGAACCCTGATAACTAGTCTCACCATAAGTTACAGGACTGGAAATATGTGTCTTTCTATTTCATGAGAAACACAGAACTCAGAGGCCACACAAATCATAATCTAGAATTAATTACATAACCTTTGTCCTCAGAGGTAAAGTGAGAGAGAATGAGAAAGTAACAACAGTAATTAACATTTATTGAGTATTGACTTAGTGCCGAGCAGTCGTCAACACCTACCAGAACCCTATAAAGAACCTCACTCTCATTGTGTATATATAGAAATGGCAGCAGAGTAAGGCAAGTGGACTTGCCGCCATCCAACGACCAGTGTGGCATAAATCTAGGATTCAAACTCAGGTCTGCCTGTCCCAGAGGCTCACTCTACACCACTGAGGGCCAAGAAAGAATGGAGATGTCACTCTCTAATTCAAAATTAAATCCTATTCTCTATACCTTGCTTTCCACACCCCCACCTCCAAACACACACACACACACACACACACACACACACACACACACACAGGGATGGCCTAACTCTTCTGAAGACTAGACAGTTCAAGGAAGAAGAAAGTCCCAAGAAGACAGAAGCCTTGACTCTCAGCACAAGCTGCCGCACGGGACTCTCCATTAGTGCTGCCCAGAAAACAGGTGAACTGGTTTATTTGGGGGAGATTCTAGGTCTCTCTTCCCCATTTGAGCCCTGCTTTGCAGCTACAATATCTGCAAAGAGCCCAAGAGGAGGTATAGCAGCAGGGGAATGACCATATTTCCTTCAATAAGTAAACTGAAGCATGCGCATTGAAAATAAGTTTTCAACATATTGAAGGGCATTTACACCTGTTTCCATTTTTCTTAATTCTAAACAATATCAAATATCCTTTTACATTTTTATCATATTAATATAAACATATACACAGAAAACTACATTAAAATATATATGGAATTCAATAAATTATTATTAATTCGCTATATAATTCAAGGACCATAATATTGAAATCCCTGGAAGTCTCCCTCACATTCCCTCTGAAACATTCCTTTCTCTCTTCTCCAAAGTTTACAAGTATTATGGCTTCTGACATTGTCTATTAGTTTTTTGATTTTTAAACTTAAAGAGAATAAACCAGTAAATAATTCTTAAGTTTGCATTATTTGGCTCAAAATTGGATTCATTTATCTTTTTACACGTAGTTGTAGTTTAATGTTTTTATTGTTGTGTAGCGTTGCGTTGATTTATTATTTGGAGTAGACAGCTGTTTGTGTGGCTACTGGTTTGTGGCTACTGTGATTGACATTGCTATAAATATTCTTATATACACTAATGCAATTCTGCTAGATATTGCAGATATATGTTGTGTTCAAATTTAGTTAGTAATGCCAACATGTTTTCTAAAATGTTTTAAGCAATGTTTTGATCCACATTCTAACTAAATTTAAATTATCAAAATTTTTATTTTTAAACATTTTTGTGAATGTGAAGTGTCATCTCATTATTGTTTTATTTTCTATTTTACTGATGTTAATATGACTTTACTTCATTATTGTCCATTTTATGAAGTACCTTCTCAAATTTCTTGCAATTTTCATTAATCATCTACTGATTTGTAATTGATTATAACCTTAATTTCTCATTGATTTGTATGTGTTCTTTACATATCTTGATAGCAGCCTTCCTTGTTTATGTATAATGAAAACATCTTCCCCCACCCAAAAATAATGTTCTTAAAGTATGAACAGACATCAGTCAACTGGTGCATTTTCTTTTGTCATTGGTCCTTTATCTACATGGAAGGCATTGCTTTACTCTAAACCACATCACGTATCCTTTTACAAGACCACCCTCCAAAGCCCTGCATGTGAGACAGAAACCATAGCAGGGAGACAGGACAGCTGAGCAAGACAATATCTGTGGTCTGGATCAGCTGTCTGAGTGAATTACTAACCCAGTTTTTAACCTTCAGTTTTCTTATCTAGGAAATGGAGCTTAAAACAAAACCTACCTCATACGGTTTTTATTACATTTAAATGAGATAATACATTCAAAGTGTGGCAAAAACGGACAGCTGCTACACCCAACATCAGCCTTCTCCTTCCTTAATAACAACCCCTGCAATGCGGAGGGTAGCAAAGTGCCCGGCTAAAAAATCACACTATTCTCCCTCACAGATAGAACTGACCATTAAATGTCAGCAGAAGTATCACATTTCTGCTGGGGGGGAGAGGCAATGATGGAGAGACACGATCTTTTTGCCTTTCCCTCGTCTTCTTCTTTGTTGTCCAAAACACAGATGTGATAGCTGGAGCTACAGTGGCAACTATGAGGCGACCCTGAGGACAAAAGCCGCATGCCAAGGACAGCAGACCAGAAAGACAGAAGTAGCCTGGGACATTGTGGGCACTACAGAGACTCCATACAGTCCCGCACAGCCTACTACAAACTTCTTTCTGTGAGAGAATGTATATCACTGTCTTATTTAAATCCATGTTGTTTCTGGGCTCTTCACTAGCTCCCAAATATAATCCAGACTGATCCAAAAGAACATTTGGTACACTGCATAGCATCCAATAAATACTCAATGCCCCATAGCTGATATTCATCCCTATGAAGAGAACTGAACATTTCCTGCTCACAGTAGCACAATGTTCAAAAGTGTGTTAGAAGCCATCTCTTTCAACCTCCAGGTCAGCAGTTCTCATATTGAGTATACAGTAGAATCACCTGGGAAGCATTTGCAAACTTAATGCCCAGGGTTATTTAAAGAGAACCTCTGGGTTGGGACCTAGGCATCAGCATTTCTAAAATGTCCCAGAGCATTCTAACACGTAGACAAGCTTGAAAAACAGTGCTCTAAGCAGGTGCAAGAATTGCTTCTGTCAAACTAAGGTCTTGTGTTTGAAAATGTGTATTTATGTTGTATAAGCACTCATGAAAGCTCAGTAAGTTGAGCTGGAAAAGGAGTTCAGTGAAGTTCAGTCTCCTTGCCCTGAGCCAGGAAAAGGCAAGTCCCATTTTACTGCTGGACACTTGAGACCCTCAGCAATTAGGTGGCTTGCCTAAGGCCACAGGACTGGAAAGTACAATCCACGGGCTCTCTTTGTCCATAGCCTCCCACGACAGGACCACAGGGGTTCGAAGAAGGCCTCCCCACCCCAGGCAGGCCCTCTCTTCTCAGGCAGTTATTGAACAAGAATGAGAAAACTGGAGTGCTGCTAAATATTTCAAGAAGGTGAAAATTAGGTTAATGATCATCATTAATTGGCCAACTTTAGTTTGGTTGGCTCAAAGTGAAAAATTGATGGACATCCTTATTTTATGGGAACATAAACTTCAGAAATAAGTCAGAGGGAAAAAATAAAGCCTAATACCTTTACTTTGAAAAAGTTTAAAAGCAACACTTCACAGGACTTCTAATGATGTGAATTAAGTGTTCAGATATTTAGTGAACAGTTGTAGATGACCTTGGTTCTTTTTGTTCCTCACAATAGAGCAGATTTGCAGCTTTGAACTTAAAGAGAGGTTTCAAAATCTGTGACTCTGGAACTTTCTGGGTGTAGAGGCAGACAAAGCTGGCATTTTGCTTTGGTAAATATAGGGAGAAGGAAGTAAAGTACCAGCCTTGAAAATCATCTGCTCTTTTCTATCACACTTTCAAAAGTGTGTTAGAAGCCATCTCTTTCAACCTCCAGGTCAGCAGTTCTCATATTGAGTATACAGTAGAATCACCTGGGAAGCATTTGCAAACTTAATGCCCAATTAATCTGTGCGCTTAGTAGACGTGTGTCACTTACTTCACCTCCTTCCGTGCCTGGGAATCCCTGTGTATCTTTTGCATCCTGCTTTCCTTATCAACAGAAACCACTGAATCAATAAATACACTTGGTAAGAAATAAAGGCACTTACTAGGCTTCTTAAGTAAGCAAAGGGGGTCACAGAATAGAAATATTAAGCGGCACTCCACAAACCTAAATTACTTCTTTTTGTAAGTTTGCCTGAATTTATGCAGGAGATACAGTTCCCAAAACTGTATATATATTACAGGTTTCCTTACCTTTAACTGCATTTTTATCTGCCTCAAACTAGTTGGCCATTTCATGGAACCCTGAAGTAAATCCAGAGGTCTGTGTTAATGAGAATTTTGAGACTCTAATTTATCTGCCTGGTGAATCTCTGCCCTGTGCAAGCTGTCTGAAAGCAAAGGCACATCCATACATAACAATTTGATAATAACTACTCCCTGTTCCTAAGGTTCCTCCTTTGGTACTACTCCAAAGAAATGCCAAGGCTCAGAATATGACATCAAGACAACCAGCCAATTCAGAGAAAATCAGTCAGGCCTCCCTTTCGTCATCACGTAGACCTTTCCCTAACACAAGTAACAACAAGAAAAAACAGTTGTTCATTCATTTTCTAATGGGTAGGATTGAGTTCATTATATACAATTTCATTGATTTGAAAGAGGAAGTCAACCAAATCTGCTTTAGGCATGGTGCAAATCATTTACTCAATCGAATGCAAGCTTTACCTGCACTGGTGTTGGCATTGTGCAATCCCGGGATACTAAGTGACCTAAGGAAATGAATACCAAAGCAACTACCCACATCAACGTAGATGCCAGGTCAGCAAACTATTTCTGTAAAGCGCCAGATAGTAAATATTTTAGGCTTTGCAGGCCATAGGGTCTCTGTGGCAACTTCTCTAGTGTTGTAGCAAAAACAGCCCCAGACAATACGTAACCGATTAGACGCATCTGTGCTCCTGTAAAACTGTATCTACAAAACCAGGTGTCGAGACTGATTTGGCACCTTGGCCATTGCGTGCTGACCCTGATTTAGACAGACCCTGGGAAAACACGTTGTAAGAGCCTATCATTCAAGAATATTCTGACTGTGACTTTTTAACTATTCTAATCAAAGTGTGGAAAGGGATAGACATGAGGGAATTTGTCATAACCCTGATCACTCAAGGCGGGCCCACAGGCGGTGTCCAGGAGGACGGGGGCTCTCTCATTGGTGTTATCACTTATCAGGAGATTGGCAACACATTCTACATTCTCTAATTTAGCTCTGACAAAAACCTTGTAAAGCAGGGATTAGATCCCCCCATTTTCTAGGTTTTTAAGAATATAAGGTTAAATAATTCAGATGCAGAGCCAACTTTCCAACCCAGACTTGTCCCTCTCCACCGCTCCTGCTGTCTCCGCTGCACTGTTAGTAGACGGCCTTAACAAAGGCTTCTTGTTGGGGTGGGTGTTAAGGCTTCACATCCACGAGAGACCTGCAGGACCACGTTCAGAAGCCAGGGGGAGAATTGCAAGTAGGTGGCTTCTTCGTCTAATTGATCAGCCAAGCAAATCTCGAGTCCATGGATGGGGCTTGAAGATTTCCTCCTCCGTGTGCCAGCAGTTCTGAGCTGATCTGAACCAAAGCCCATGTTCGCATTTAGTCCACAAACGAGGGTCATGGGCCAGGTAGGGAGGAGGCAACCATTACAAAGTGAATGTTTTCTTAACCCTTTCCAGAACCTCATAGTACAGTCATTTCAGCTCATGCCTCGAGGGTGTTTTCTGAAAAAAGAAAGTGCCCTTTCAGCACTCTTGGTGTCTGATTTCAAACCCTGCCCTTCCATCAGGTGATTCTAAGTGGGCCGACAAATGTTGCCCTGTTTTTACTGGTTTTCACACAAGGTTTAGTCACCCAGGTGCCCTTGGTGCCCTCGGCACCCTAGATAAGGGCCTGACTCAGGGTAAGAGGAGGGGTCCAGTGCCCAGGGCCCTTCCTAAGTTCCTTTAAGGTGCCAAAGGACAGTTAGGGAGCATTTTAATTGTGTGCATCTAACACTGAGAATGTGCACCCATTTCACTGACAAGCTTTCAGTGCGGTCTTCCTAAGGATGGAGTTTTGTGGCCCCTGATTTGACTTCCAGGGTTTGAGCGGGGAACATTCCTCCAGCATCCCCTTTTATAAAATTTCTAGTCTCTAGGCAGAATTAGAGAAGGAAAATATAGTGTGCAACCAAGAGGGGAGAATATGAATGCAGAGAAACAACCCCTGTCTCAGACACTGAAGTACAACCAGAGCAATCGACATTATTTCAGTGGTATCTCAGCTTACTGAGGACAGCTCTACAGAATGGGTATTATCTTTACCCCATTTTACATGTGAGAAACATAAAAATTAAGAGTAAAATGAGAGTGACTTGCTCTGAGTAGATAGGAACCAAAGCAGAAGTCCCTCCAGGGGCTCACATAAAGCCCACCGATTCAGTGCTAAGTGGAATGGCATAGGGACACATAGCTGCTCCCAGTAAAGATATTGATGTCCACCTGCCCTCAGCCACATGGCACTCCCACGGGGCTGGCTGCCATTGTCTCCAAAAACCAGGGTCCTGCTCGATACCCCTTTGGGTAGCAATTGCACACCAGCCACACCAGAATATCCCCAATTATCTTGCCAACATGATGCAACTTCACAACCTGAGAAATTTTGAACTCACTCCTCATATTACACATTAACCAGCTCAATTCCAGAGAGTTTACACAAGAAATAAAGAAACAGTGAATTGGTGATAAAGTGATTGTAAATTATGTTTTAATCAATGAAAGTATATTTTCAGAACTTCAAGGGCTCCAATAAAATATCTTTTTGTAAAATAAATACACTCCCTAATTTATCTTTTTCTGTAAATCTAGGTTCTCTTACATTAAGTTTGCTTGAGGTAGGGCGTACCTAAATTCATTAAGGGTATTTTAAAGACCTAAGCACCTTTAAAAAACCAATAGCGCAATTTTTTGGTAATATTTCTTTCTTGAGGAAGTACAGAACTGAGCCCCAATAAGCTTCAACAATCTTGAAGCCATTGAGTTGACTTTGTTATTTCAAGAAAGGAATGTTGTAGATAATCTCTGTATGATTTCAGTTATTAATAACACGAGTCTCTGTTCAGTCCCACATAATGGAAAATAAAGTTCACAGTTGTTCCATCCAACTCCAGGAATAAACATTAAGATTCAAGATAAACCTGCTGCCCTTTTGCATGGGTACACACAAGTCTTGCCACAGAATGAGAAGATTGACAAGCGGCAAGACAGTGAAGCGGGTAAAGACATGCTTGACAAAGCCAACTTTCCAAATTGTCCCATCAGAAACCAATCACATCTTTGGCCAGCAGAAAGCTTGGTAACTCAGCCCTGGCCAGTGTGGCTCAGTTGGTTGGAGCATCATCCCATAAACCAAAAGGTTGCAGCTCCATCTCAAGTCAGAGCACATGCCTAAGTTGCGGGTTAGGTCCCTGATCGGGGTGTATACAAGAGGAAACTGATCACTATTTCTCTCTCACATTGATGTTTCTTTCTCTCTCTCCCTTCTCTTCCCTCTGTCTAAAATCAATGACCATGTCCTTGGGTGAGAATAAAAAAAAAGAAGAAGAAGAAGAAGAGAGAAAGAAAGAGAAAGATAAAGCTCAGCAACTCAGAGAGAAATAGGCCCATGGAATTGAACCACAGGCTGAAAAGCAGCTGTTTATAAAATAAAGTCACGTAAAGAACTCCACGGCTTTCCCCTCCCCACCCCAAGCAATATCACATTTGGCTGTTGTTTGTGAATCATAAATTGCCCTTTCTTCACCACAGTGATTCATGCACAGCAGCGAAGTTATAATGAGCTGTCCCACCTTGGAACAGTAGTTCGTTCCCCTCCAACCTGGAAAATCAGCATCACCTCTGACAGGCTGGTTTCTCCACCAGGCTCTGTCTCGCCCACCTCACCCCTCCCTGCTCCCCTGCCTGGGAACACAGACTCCTGTGGCCCCCTTCACCACCACCAACTCTTCAATGACAGGCTCGCTGGGGAGCCCCCAGCCCCTGCCCGTGCTGATACGGCTGTGACAGCCACGGCCCAACCACTTACATTTTTGCCAGAGCATGGCCTGTGACAGGATGTTGCCTTTTTTCTTTGAAGCAGACAGTTTGGCTTCTTTAATGTGAGACCTGGGTGTGCTTGCCTCCAGTGTAGCCACCGCTCGCTCAGAGGCAGTTTCCTCAGCTTTTTAAAGGCCCAGGTTCCCGCTGCGCAAGGGCACAGCGTCGTCACATCCTCCCACCTCAGGCACCCGTGCACTTGGTCTTCAGCAGGCTGCCTGTCATTGGCGTGCGCACCCTCAGAGGCCCAGCAGCTACCGACCACTTCACTCCAGGAGCCAGTCAGCTGCGTCTGAACAACATCGCAGCACCCAAAGCCGTGGTCCTTCAGACGTGGCCACAGAGTGTGATGTGATGTGGGGTGGGTGTGAAAGTGTGTCTGAGTGGGAAGTGTGTGAGCATGTGTGTCCAGTCTTTTACCTCCCCACACAAACGATGAGCCCAAAAGGCCCCGTGGAAAACCGGGTTTTCTGTAGTCCCGGTTCAGGTTCTGCACCACCAGGATGTCAGTAGGACTCAGTTCGCCATGGGCCCTGCTCAACGGGAAATGCTATTCCCAAGGGTCACTGGTTCTCACTCGCTGGAGGAAACACCTGTAGTCTCTTCAAGCCTCACTAAGCAACCTCCTCATTTTTTTAAATATTGCTTTTCTGTTTATTCCATTTTAAAACACAATAACTCCTCCTTTTGCCCCCAGCCACCACCCAAACGGCAAGGTTTAATCATGCTTAAATATGGGGGACCCTGCTTCTGATAGTCCATCTGCCCACAGAGAAAGGCCAACTGACTCAGGAGAGAAAGGACAAGACATCCATGTTCTTTAACTGGAGCTGGTCCCTCCGAAGGAACTTGCAGGCACATATGAACGGGGTCTCTCTCCCAATGCCCACCCACCGGTTAGCACGAAGCTTCTCAAGGGAAAGTAATGGGGTTCATCATCAGATAGTGTTTAGGGTGTTCAGCTATGGGCTTCTTCCCAGTGTGGAAGCTTTCTGCCACTGTGTATGTGAATTCCACAGGCCCCAGTGACCCGCAGTTTGGTCAAGACCACCTAGTGAGGACCCCCTAGGGCAGGCCTTGCCGCTCTGTCCCATAGCTGCCTCAGAGCCATCCTACACAACCTAGATTGAATAATGCCATTCTCTGGCGTAAAAGCTTTCACCTACTCCCTTCAGCCACACAGCTGGAGGCACATAGGGCCCCTCACAATCTAGCCCTTGTCTATCTTTCCAACCCCATCCCCTGACACCAACACCCCGCGTCCCTGCCACTGGTCCCCAGTGACTTCTAAGCTCCACTCTGCACACCCCCCATGCAGTTCCCCACCTTTCACCTTGCTGTCCTCTCTTGCCAGGTTCCTGCGTCCCCTGGTTCCTCACCTGAAAATCACCTCTTCATTTTTCAAGATCCAGCTCAAATAGCAACTTTTTTGGTGAAGAATGTTCTGGCCCACCAAGCCACCTGGCCCAGGAAAGATTAGTCCCTCTTTTCTTAGCTCTTGGAGCCCTCTGTTCGTTATTTGACAGCAAATTGTTGCATGACTCTGTATATTCCTCAAGGAGGTTTCACCCGTCTCCTCAGTGCCTCACGTAGGACCTGGAGCATATGTGTCTCTCAGTAAATGCTCATTTAATGAAGTAAGGGATTTAATAAATTACTGTTGCTAATGGATTGGTTTGGGGCAGGTCTTGAGAAATGTTGACCACATATAGGAAACACCCAAGAACAGAGAAGTCTGTCTCCTGGCTGAGCTCTGAGCCCTCACCCTAAAGCCTCTGGACTCAAGGACACGGAGGGCCATACTGAGCAGGGTCCACTGGAAACAGACACATCCTTCAGGCCTTGTTCAGGCATAAGAGATGTTGGTCCTCATCAAGGCTCTGTCACTCACTGGTTGTGGCCCCTTAACCAAGCCAGGTAACTCTTATGAGTCTCAGTTTCCCTGTTTATGAAATTAACAAGCAGTTCTCAGAATGTTTTACCAGGTTCTTAGAAGGGTATGTGACCTCACGGGTCCCCTCACATTGCTCTGTATCTTTGGCATCTGTCTTATTCTCCCCAAGTTCCATAAAGTTAAGAGCTTTTTAAAGTTCATCTTTGTTTCTCTTCACAGGCCTACCTAGCATAATGATTTCCATGAAGCAATAATAATAACTACTCACTATGCACCAAACTCCATGTTAAGCCTTAACTGTATTATCTAGTCACCACACTCTGAGGAAAATTCTATCCTTATAGTTCAGAGAAAAAAACATGTTTAGGAAATTTGATTTACCCAATGACACAGGCAGGCTGAGTGTCAGACCCAAGTTCATATGACTAGAGCCAGACCTTTAAATAACCACACTAATAGGTATTCATTAAGTTGAAATCAATGAACACCAAATGTCAGCCATGTTTATTAGTAGTAGTATAGGATCACTGATATTAAAACCTGGAGCAGATCAATAGGAGTTTGTAGCCCCTGGGACTTGTTCTCTGGAAAAATGGGAGGAGGAGAACAAAACCAGCGGTGCTCTGACAAATCAAATCTTGTAGAGTGGTGGAGAAAAAAACGTCAGGTGGCAAGATCACCATTGTGGCCATCTATAAACCCTGCCACTCCTGACAACCTCAAAGCTCAAGAAGCAGATTTCAGCTCAGTGCTTCCCACAAAGACCTTGGATTTCAATGACCACATATGGACAGATATTTGGGAAACAAGACTTGATCAAAATGGCAAATATTTACTGAAAAGACATTTTCTGTGACTCAGAATCAAAAGTCAAACTACGTAGTATAGTTCAAAAGAGGACAAGGTGTCCATGTGTATGTAATACCCCAAGAAGCAGAGGAAGAGAAAAAGGATTCTGTGAGTGCTGCCCAGATGTCTCCAAATATAGCTGTGCTCAGATTTTTAAAATATTTGATGTACCAAAATTAAAGCTCCTAAAATAATTCAGTAAAGAGCACCGATCCACATTCCAAAAAGAACCCTTAGCTTTGCAAAAAGGATTCACCACAGACTTCATTTCTTCCTTCATTCAACAAATGTTTACTAAGTACTCATTATGTGTTTTCAGCTATATTAGGCCTTATTTTTCCCTTTTTATTTGGGTATTAATTCTTTATTCATGGTACTTTATCATCATTGGTCCACAAAGTCCCTCTCTTATCTATTTATTCATTCATTCTTTTGTTCGTTCGTCATTTATTCATTCATTCACTTTCCTGCCCACCTTCCATGTGTACTCTTTTTCCTGCTTCCCCTTGCCTCCAACAGTCACCTAGTTCCAGTTAAAGCAACTGTTCTCGTCTGGTTGATGTTGAGCCCCTTCTTTCTAAATAAAACATATCTGTAGCCTGTTCTTGTAAAATGTATATTGTTTTGCACACATGGATTTTTAATTGTTGTAAGTGGTATAGTATTAGAGAGCTCACACTGTTTATCTCTTCACTGTGTTGTAAAATCCATCCACATTGTTATGCACACATTTCATCTGTCACTTCTAAAGGCTTGAAAGTATTTCTTTTTTTGTATTTTTTTACATTACCTTTTGGTCCCCATACACCCTCTTGCCCCAGCAATCACCTCACTGTTATCCATGTCCATGAGTCCTTTTCCCTTTTTGTTCAATCCCTCCACCTCCTAACCTCCCCGCAACCAGCTGTCATCTGTTGTCCCCATTTTCCTTGTTAGTTCAGTTTGTTCATTGGATTCCACATATGAGTGAGATCATATGGTACATGTCTTTCTCTGACTGGCTTATTTCACTCAGCATAATGTTCTCCAGGTCCATCCATACTCTTGCAAAGGGTAAAATTTTCTTCTTTTTTACAGTTGAGTAGTATTCCATTGTGTAAATGTCTGATAGTTGTTTTATCCACTGATCTACTGATGGACACTTGGGCTGCATCAACATCCCTATATTCACTACAACATTATTTACAATCACCAAGATACGGAAGGCTTGAAAGTACTCCGTGGAACACAAGCACTGCATTTTACTTAACCAGATTGTTTCCAACTCTCCCTTCACAAAACGAGCATCCAAACATTCTGATATGTATCCTTGTACAGAGGCGTGTGAAAATCTCTCGGGGTTATACGCCCATAGGTATATACTTGAGTTGGCTAAATACAACTAGGTTGCTCTCCAGGCTCCCTGCAGGAGTTCATGAGGCTGCCCTCGCCACCAGACTTTGCATCATACAGCTTTCTAATTTTTGCCAACCTAATAGGTGTAGTGGTAGTTCACCGTGGTTTTATTTTACATTACTAGTAGTAATAAATTTGAGCATCTCTTCATATGCTTACTAACCTTCTGGATTTCTGCTTTTCTAAAATTCCTGTTCATTCCTTTACCAATTTCTCTACTGGGGTTGCTGTGTTTTTCTTATTGGTTAGCAGGAATTTTTGTATACTCTACATGTAAAATTCTAGATAGTATCAGTTTTACTCAATGCAAATTTCTTCTCCTAATCTGTCGTCTGTAAATTTGACTCATGGTATCTTTTTTTAATACGTATATGTACGTTATATATATGGGCCTGCCTTTGAACCCTATTATATTTCATTGATCTCATTTTCTGTCCTTAGAGGTTTCATTATTATTTATTACAGTACATCTTAAAATCTTAGAATAAATTTATCAGGTCCCTCAAAAATATCCAAATGAAATTTTGATTGGTTTTTATTTAACTTATTGATTGCTTTAAAGATGGTTGGTATCATCATAAGAGTAATTTGGCCCATCCAAGCATGGGATAGCTCTCCATCTATTGAGACAATATTCTATTTCTTTATTATGAGTTTTAAAATTTTCTCCACAGAAGTCTAGTGTATTCTTAGATAAGCTAAGTCTTATTTACTTTATAGTTTCTTTTGACATTGTGAATAGCATCTCAGTTTTTATTGTATTTTCTAGTTGGTTATTGTTAGCATAGAACACTTCTAATATTTGTGACTTTATCTTATCTTTGGAAAACTTGTTGAACTCTCTTATTAGCTTTAGTGGTTTGTCTGTTGGTTATGATGGTCTTTCTAGGTGGATGATCATCTCTCCAGAAAACAATGGCAGTTTTAGTTTTTCCCTTCCAATCTTACATCTCTATTTCTCTCTTTTCCTCACAGTTTTGGCCAGTCACTGGCAATGGTGATAGTGGTTTTTTTGTCTTGTCCTTGTCTTGAAGATATGATGAAGACGAATACCTAATTTTTTTTAAAAATATGAAATATGTAAGATTAAAACTGTGCATGAACAGTCAAACAATAGAGGCAAAGAAAAACTAACACCTGGACACATTATAATGCAATTTAATAACAACTAATACAAAATAGAAATTCTAAAACTTTACTGAGAAAAAAGTATATTAATAGCTGAAGAACAGAATCATATTGATAATATACTTCTCAATAGCAAAAGGAGGTGCAAACAGACAATGAAATATTTTAAAGTATTGAAGTAAAGAACATTGAACCTATAATTTCAAGTAAAGCCAAACTGTCATTTAAAGATTGCAACGTAACAAAAGTATTTTCAGGCATACCCCGTCTCCCAGTAGAACTGCTCTTGGAGAAAGCACTCAGAAAAGGCAATCTGGGAGGATGTTACCAAAATGTGGGAACGAAAGGCAGTCAAATACCTGGGTAAAGTTTATTATAGGAGTTTCCTTAAAACTGAAAAAAAGAGAAAATATATCCATAAGAACCCATTTAAAAATGTATAGAAAATATCAATATTGATTGCACAAGTCCAGGGGACACCATTCACATTTTATTTTATTTTATTTTATTTTATTTTATTTTATTTTATTTTATTTTTGCAGACATACATGTAATGTGTGGCCCCAAAAGAAATCAAGAGAAAATTAAAATATAGCAATGTTTTTGTTTTATAAAGGGGGAAAATAGCTGTTGATAAATTTAAGAACTCTATAGGGAAAAATGAATGTCAGAATGAGGTAAGGGGCAACTGCCACTTTGTTCTCAGAATAAGAACTGAAATAGAATGTTTAGTTTTTAAACCAGCTGAAGAAAACTGGATCTTTCTATGGAGAAACAGGAAAGGTGTAGTAAAAAATATATAGTGAATGGAAAATAGAAATGAGGTAACTGGATAAGTTTTAATAGTACAGTAATTATAATGAATATAAAAAGATTAAACTTACAAATTAAGAGATATAGATTCAAGGATTGAATTTAAAATTTTAAAAAGGTCCAACAATATGTTGACGCTTAGATATAGTTAAAAGAAACAAAAAAACCTCAGGTAGTTTTCAAGTAAATGATTAATATAATTCTTGATTTTAAAACTAGATAAGGTCAATACAAGAAAAGAAAAATTTAGGCCCATTTAATTTGTGAACATAGATTCAAAAATCCTAAAGAAAATATTAGTTTGCTGAATTCAATGGTGTATTAAAAAATAATGTCTGATGATATAATAATAATAATAACAATGACAATACATTACAATAAAGTAAGATTTAACCCAGAAATAAAAGTATGGTTTATTCTTAGACGTTTTATCAATTCACTGCATTAAACCATAGGGGAGAAATTATGAAATTACCTCAAACAATGTCTAAACACTTGGTAAAGTCCAACATCTATGTGTAATTTTTAAAAAATACCCCTTAGAAAATTAGAGGACTAGAAGAAAACTTTCTAGCTTGGTAAAATTTATATACCAAAAATCTATAGTGATGTATGTAACGGAGAAATTATAGATAAGTTCCCTGTAAGAATAAGTTGTTCTACTGCATTTATGTGATTAATTTCTAAACATTTTTCACACAATAATTTTCAAAAACATATATTAAACACAAAAAAATAAAACATATAGATTATATTATGTAGTTGTGCCAAGTTCTGTTCTAGGCTTTAGGGCTGGAGCAGTAAACAAACCCCCAAAACTGTTAGCATTAGATACCAAATATTTGCTGTTGGGTAGATACAAAATCCATACAACCTCTCAATGAATGATTTATCATAAATGCAGATGTGGACAGACTAGAGCATAGAAAAAGTGATGGCCTACAGGTTGAACAACCACTAGATAATAAAGATTGTCTCTGGCTCAGAAATTCAGAGCAATTTGTAAAGTCAAGTATCTAGAGAAAGATTCTTGGCCAGAGGGGTGAGGTAGGAGGAAGGGGAAACCTGGGTCATTTTAAAAGAGTGACCTGTGTGCACATATACATTTTCCTGGAAGACAGTCCACAAAGTTCATGGCAATGGTGATAGTGGTTTCACTGAATTCAGCAAAGTTCATGAGACTTTCAAGGTTAAGAACCACTGTTTATTTTGGAGAAATTTTATATCAAATTTTTACATAGATTATATAAGATGTTTACAAGTGCTTACAGCTAGCACAATAATGGCCTCCTGTGATATGGGTAGAATATCAAACTCTATTGCTGCCTACAGGCAGTCTCCCATGTTTTCTTCCCACACTATGTCAGCTAAGCCCATTTCTCCTCTCTCCAGCAAATGCATATTTCATTCTTCTACAGAATTTGCCTCTGGACAAGGCAGCAGGGCATAGTGAAGCGATTACTTAGCGTCAGAGAACCTGGTTTGGAATCTGGCTGCACTAACACAGTGATCTTGGGTAAGTTGCTTAAACTCTTCTAGTTTTAGTTTCCTCCTTTTCCAAATCAAAATAATAATAATAATAATAGTTGTTGCAATGATTAAATGCAATAGTCTAGTATAGAGTCCTCTACACACACATTAATTTTCATTGTTTCATTCCAATCGAGAAACTACATAACTAAATTCCCTTTCATGTTTCTGTCCCCTACCCCTTCAAGCTTTCTCAGTTTGCACTTTTCCACGAGAAGTGTAGGTCTCACTGCCCATGTCAAAGACGTGCTAGATCCTGACCACGACTCACCGCCCCTGGGCTCCAACCACCATCTGTGAACGTGGCTAATGGCTGCATGGCAGGTCCTAATCTAGGAGTGAGCTGAATGGTCGGGATTTCCAGCTTTATTGTACCTTCCATAGAGGCCATAACTGGGAATGATTAAAAAGGAAGTCACATTTATTCTGATGAAATAGAGATTACGCAGACTCAAGCCAGAGTGGTCTGGACAAGCACCAGTGGTCAGAAGCTAGGACTTTACTGTGTGGGCCAGCCCTGCCTCTGTGGCCAGCAGGAGGATGCCCCACTTTCTCTATGGCAACCTTTGAATGCCGATACTAGACAGACGAAGTCCAGTCCCACTGACCACCTCTCTTTAACCATCTACGCAGTTGATGGTCACCTTTGAAAAGTATATTCCATAATATATCTACAGAAGCTCTGTGCTGGGAATTAACTCAGATGTTAGGGATCCTGAGGTGAGGAAGGCACAATCCTGGTATGAAAAATCTGATTTTTTTCAATTTATGGAAAGTCCCACAGGAATTTCTAGAGAGTAGTTCCCATTCACATTACATAAGGTAAGTATTATAAAGAGATATTCCTGATCCTTATTCTTAAAAAAACTGAATCACTAGGTCTGAGTAATCAATGATTTGGTTGGTTATTTTTAGAAATAAATTTAGAAAAAGAAAAAATTCAGGTGACATCACTTGGAGGTTTAGGAAGGACTAACCTGGACAATCAAAAACTAGTCACCCCCCCAAAACAACTAGTCACCCCTTTTTTCTCAGCATCTCCTTTTCCGTTTATCCTCTTTGTACTCGTAGCCATTGGAATGCCCCTAGAAAGCCACGATTAAGAAGAAATATAATCTCCAGCTTAAGTGTAGCATGGAAGGCCTTTTGTCTCGCTAAGCACAAAACCATTTTCTCCCACACACAGGAGGGAGCTTGGCACCATGAATGATCTGCACCCGGAGACAATCCCTTTCCGGCAGTCTCCCCTCTCCACGCCCCAGCCAAGGAATAGTGATCGGGGGACCCTGTGACCTCACACCCACTCCGCATGCCCATGACTCAGACCACTCGGCCTCACTACTCCCTTGTGTAGCATTAAAAGACCCCCAAGAGACTAGAGCCACCAAAACAATAGACATCAAGGATGCTGTTGGCACCTATTCTACTTGAGCTACAGGCTCTAAGGAGTAAAGTGAAGGGAGTTTGTCCAGTGATTGAGGTGATTCATGTCAATCATCCTTCCTTCTGAAAATACAACAAAGAACCTCCTCCTCTTCCTCTCCCTGAAACACGAAGCCCTCCAGTGACTCAGGATTTTCACCAGGTGTAGTTCATGATTTTCCAAACACTATGGAAATAGGAATTTCAATAAAGTCAAAGTCTATTTCCTTATTAATCAAAGGTTTAGTTTACTGCAAAGCGGGAAAGGCTCTAGCACGTCAAGACAAGTCTATTTGCATGTGTGCCATGCTCCCAGGCAGCTTGCTGTCACGGGTGGGGCTGCCGGGCCCGCAGCTGTGCTGGGTTTTTGAACTTCCACTTCTCTAATTTAGTGGGAGAGCAACTCGAAGGAGTGAGTGAGGAGATGGACAAGATGAAAAGGAGATTGAAATATAAGTGCAGGATGAAGAAAGGGGCAAGAAAGGGAGAAAGACCTTTCAGAATTTTAGACATGTTGAAAGGTTCAAAAAAAAAAGATCTGCCTCCGAAAACAAAGCAATTAATTCAATCAGTCAGAACTCTATGTGACGTGTATGTGACCACAGTAACGCCAGAAGGAGACGAGTGAGCTCAGGCTAGCCTCAGTGAGTCCAGAGACAAGGTCAGATACTGACATTCAGTCAGTCCCTGAGTGCCCGTGATCTCCTGGTCCAGGCAATGACCTAGCCACCAAAATATACAATGCCCAGTACATAGTAAAGACTCTATACATGGTAGCATTATTGTTGTTATCATTATCATTATTAATAATGAATAACACATCCATTTTCTGTTCATCCAAACTTTTTGTAGGTTTTGAAATACAGGCAGGAAATTTAACTAAGGTTTTCCCAGAGAAATTTCACATGAGCCCAAAGGAAGAGCAGAACTTTGCCAAATGTTGCACAAGAATCTTACTCTCTTTTCTTTTCTCGGCCACTGGATTCACGTTCTGCAAACCTAGGGCCTCTGCTGGCCGCAGCTCCTCCCTTCCAACCGTCACACAGGCCTCCGCCATCTCCCAGCGTCAGAAGCAGGCTGAGCCTTCCCTGTGTTCCATTTGGGAAACACACACACCAGGGAGCAATGGAACATTTTAACTGAGGAGCAGCAACGCCAGCATCATGCTTCTCTTAAACATGGCTTTGTCAACAGTGTGGAGCTGTACTGGAGTTGGGAGAAAGAGGAGGTAGAGAGAGTCTTCCTAACAATTGCCCCAGTAAGAATTAACTAGGGTTGAACCTCAAGTGGTTAACTAGTGGTGACCATAGATGATCAAGCCACCTGGCTATTATTGTGTTCCATTAAGAAGGCATAGCGACTTTCTACTCTCAGAATGTGTCACATGTTAAGCACTCAAGAAATGTTTGTTGGATTAAGGAAAAGTGAATGAGTCTGCAGTGAGCCCTTCATTTTAGAGATAGGAAACCAGGATCAGACAGATAGAATTACCTGTGCATGGTCATCTAGCTAGGCCAGGGCAGAGACAGACTTAGAACCTAGCCCCCTGACTCCCTGTTCCAGCGACTTGCAAATTTTATCACATATCAGAATTAGTCCTCCCAGAATTTCTGACTTGGTAGGTCTGGAATGGGGCTGGAGAATCTGCATGTCTAACACGTTCTGAGGTGGTGCAGATACCACTGGTCCAGGGATCATGTTTGAGAATGCCTGCCTTATCCAGTTCTCCCTCTACCACATCTGGCCTTCATTTCCAGGAAGCAGAGCCTGGCCTGTTTCTTTTATCCCCCATCACTTTGCTCTGAAATTTGAGGAGAATAAGTACCTCAGCCTACTCCAGCTTGTGCAATGTCATAGAGCTGGGTGACCGATCAACAATGCCTGGGTTTGATCCTGCCTCAATCAACTTTGGACAAGTGACTTATCTAATCTGGGTACATATATTATAAAATTTTTGTAAGGATTAGATTTGTTAATATATACTAAATACTACAACAGTGCAAGAAAATGGTAAGCATCTAAAAAGGATAGCTCTTACTATTACAATATCACGGATGGGCTCGTGCCTGGGCCTCAGGGAAGCCCTGTGGTACTGCCTGAACCAGAGAGGCATGAGCACAGGCAACAGAGTGATGACAGATTGCATGGTACAGTCACCTAGATTCATAAACGAGTACACAGACTGCTAGAACAGAGAGATCACTGTGGGCCGGCACTATCCTGATCTCTCTAGGATTCCTCCAAGTCCATGTTATCATGGCAGTCTCCTGTTATTTCTCAGGAACCAGGTTACTAAATCATAGTTTATAAATGACAGTGAGTCACATAATCTAATCTAGGCAGCTATATACTCCCACTGCCAGAGGCTGTGATGCCAGCTTGGACTGATTAGATTGACCAAAGCAAATGACAGAAACCAAACTTTTGAACACCTGCTCAGTCCAGCCCCCCAAAAGCCTTCAGGCAACATCAGCAGCTAACTGTGAATCTCAGTCCCCATGGATGCCTGCGAAGTACATGCTGAAATCAAGAAGTATCTGAGTGTGGACCCCTGGACACTGGCCACCTAGAGAACTATATATCTGGAGATCTTTTACTTTAGCCTTAAATCTTCGACGCACCATCAGACTCCTAGAAGAATTTCCTCATTAGTCACCCCCATCTTTGGGAGATAGCTGGGCAGGGTTGCAGAAAGAAGCACACTCATAAAATTATTCATTTCACAAAAATGTCACTGAAAGCCTATGAGGTGCCTGGTCCCCATTGGACCCTTTCTCCTGGAAGCTGTTTCAATAGTTCCCAGTCCCCCCACCTCAGGGCATGTCTGGATAGTGAGGCCATGAGTGGCTAAGACAGAAGGCTGAGCCACTCAGACACAATGGAAAATCTTCCCAGGAGCTGTGTGTGGGGTGGGGGGAGAGGGACAGTCCTCAAACACAACCAGGAAATAAGGAAGGAATTGGCTTAGCCAGGTGGTTTGGGACGGGGTTTCCACAACCACTCCTACCATCTTCCAGGTGCCCATAGCTCTGCTGCAGGTGCAGTCAGGGTGTGTGCCAGGGGAGGATGGCTTGGGATCCCTGGTGGCTTCCTGCCTGGACAAACATGCCCTGCAGCCCTGGTGGACTGTCAGCTCCGCGGGGCCCCTCCGGCAGCACACACTAGTCCATTGTTCCTCCTGCACTGGCACTGGCACAGCTGGAGCTCTTGCTCCCCATCCCTGCCCCCAGTGACCCCCACAGAGCCTCACCTGGTTTGCACATGCTGAGGTTCTGGGGCTCAGTGATAGCACCCCAGTGGGCACCAGAGTCAGGGTGCTCAACAAGTCCCCTCCCTATTTGGGGGACAATCCTTCAAGCAAGGACCAACACAGCATGTTATAAAAAGACCATTCTATGAACAAAGATTTTCAACTCATTCCTTCCATCAGAATCCTTTTTTTTTTTAAATAAATTATTAAGTAGATCCCCTAAAACATAGAACAGATAGAAGAGGACCAACTCAAGTGAAAACAGGGCGGGACACACAGGCTGTCTGAAGTCTCCGGCCGTCCGTCCAGACAGCCCCACGAGCTTCTCCAGACAACACCCACAGTTGGAGGTGCTCTGCCTGTGACTTTCCCAGTTCAGTTCATCTTGCAGACTACTGCTTTCTGGCCAGACTACACCTGGCTTCTCTCAGGCTGGCCCAGGCCTGATGCTGCTCTTACAGTGTCCAGTTTCAGTCACTCTGCCCTTCACCCTCCTCCCCACCTGCTGCCCAGGGTGGTGACAGGTGGCCATCAAGTGGCGACTTGTACCTGGGACTTGAGAGCAATTCACAGCGAAGTCTATCCTTCAAAAGAGTTGAACTTCTGCACAAGCAGATTGTCTCAGTGGCAAGGGGCAGAGTTGGGGCTTCTGGTAAATGTGACTTTAGAAATGGCCCCTTCTGTTATATGTAACTTCTTAAAGCTGCCTTGGCACTAGATGATGTTCTAAAAACCAGAGCATGCTGAATTCTGGAGTGAGCAGTAGTTACAGAAGACCCATTGAACTCCCCTGAGGCAGTGCTAGGGCTCCTCCACCCACCCAGGTGTCTTCCAAATCAACCGCCCATGCCTTTCCAGCCAAGTCCACGCACGAGCCCCTACTCTGCTGCAGGTCCAGCAGGTGCAGCAGAAAAGCGACCACTAATTAAGATGCGAAAACTTATGGCTCCCTTATCCTTTCCTAAAAGCTGTGCTTTTTCATTACATCTGAGGTTCAGTTGACTTTCCCTGAAAATCAAGACAAATGCAAACCACAAATGTGGATCCTGCCACAATGCCCGCTGCTCAGGCTCACCCCCACCTCCCACACTGTCCTCCCCACACTCGTCTGTCTACCCACTTCCCAGGATCCTTCAAAGCCTTGCCCAAGACCCACAGTTTCAATGAAGCTACTACTTCTTTTAGAGTGTTGATGATTTCATCCTCATTTTTTGACAATTAATCACATTCTTCTTGCATTTTCAATGAACATTTCAGTGTTTTTGTTTATTTCCATAACTCCATTGTTAGTTTCCTGTGGGCAGGGCCAAACCTTCCTAGAATACCCCCATGGTGTCCAGCGCCATGTTTTATTCTGTGATTTGCAAATGGCTAGTGTTCAATTAGCATCAGTTGACTTATGCCACTGGCCAGTGCTCCCCATGTCTGTCAAATACACAGGCACTCTTTGAAGATCGCTGTTATAGATCTATTTCATCCAAAGACACAAAACTAGGGCTGAAAAAGAAACACACATTTTAGTCTCATAATTTTTTAGTTCATTTAATATTTTTCCTAAGCAAACATTCATAAGTTTAGTCTATATAAACACACATCTTCTGTCTCTCAATACCCACCCTTCCCCGCTCCAATGCACTTTCCAAAATGCAAATCTGTCATTTTCTTTCACTGTTTTAAACCCCTCAGAGGCTTCCAATTGCCCTTAGGCCCTGGTCCAAATTCTTCATCTAACTTCCTTGGTGCTGGGGGATCCGGATTTACCGCCTCTCTAAACTCAACTTGTCTCCTTCACTCTCTAGGGTCCCACATATTCAATTTGCAGTTCTTAAAACTTCTATACCAGGCTACCTCTCAACTCCAGGACTAACATAAGCTCTTTCTCTGTCTAGAATGTTCTTCCCACTCTTTTCTTCCCTCCCTGCATCCCTCCACTTGGCTCATTCCAGTTCAACCGTTAGTTTTCAGATTAAACCACTCACCCAGAGAGGGCTTACCTGATCCCCAGAAGTAAGAGCAGGGAGATTCCGCAGCATCCTCTCTGTGTCTCCCCTTCACTAGAGGCATTCTCACCTGTTTGTCTTCTCTCTGAGATCCTGAGGTTGGCGACAGTGTCCCTCTTGTTAACTGACACATCCCCAGTACCAAAAATAGTGCTAGTTGAATAGAACTGAAATGTCCCCACACGTCAGCCGATGTTCAGGACCTCTTTCCCACATGCAATGCTTCCAGCCATGAAGACGTTACCCTTCAAGTGAGTGTTTTGAGACCACTGTTTTGAGATAAAATTTACAATTAAAGAACACAATAGCATATCCAGATACTGTATGATAAAGAAGAGCACCTGAAACTTATATATTATTATTAACAAATGTCACCCCAATAAATTTAATTTTAAAAAAGTAAAGAAATACTGTGCAGAAGAGTTCCTTGGCCTCTAATTCAGTCCAATTCAGCTCAACAAATCAAATCACTTCCCCTCCCACAACCTTATCCTGTGCCCCTGCCCTGTCCACCAGCCTCGCCTGTGGTCTGTGGCTTGTGGGGCAGAAGAGGAAGGAAGGGGAGTTATGACCGCTGACACAACCACCACCAATCAGTACCGTTACCAAGCACGCCGTGGCCGCTTGAAGAAAACCTGTCCTTCCTACTGGAAGAAAGGGCTCTAACGCTGCCAATGCACTGTGGATCTGAGACAGCTTTGGCCGACCCACAAGTGACCACAGACGGCTTTAGCGGGTACAGACTAGCCAACTATTTATGGAGTGCGGTTTTAGAGGGCACCGCTGCGCTCCGTCCACACTTACATACCTCCTGACCAAAACGCTCCTGTTAGACCTTGCTCCTTTTGCTCAAAGCAGTGGCTCTCACACCAAAGTGTGCGTCAGAGTTCACGGGAAGACAATAAAACACAGATTGCTGGGCTCCACCCTCTGAGATTCTCATTCAGGAGGTCTGATTCAGGCCCCCAAAATTTGCATTCCTGAGTTCCCAGGCAATGTTGATGCTGCTGGCTCCAGGGACCACACACTGAGAGCCTCTCACTTAAACTAGAAATGGTTTTCAGCCCTGTTCATGCCTGGGAGTCACCTGCGGAGCTGTGGAGCTTTTGAACAGTGCAGAGTTTGAGTGCACGCTGGGCTTCCACACTCATCAGTGCGCCGCCCGGGATGCTGAGGCACAGGGGAGGCTGGGAACCACGTGTTCATGCCTGTTTACAGGGAATGGTCCTTCTAAAGGGCTAACAGTCTGAAGTGAAATCAGTGATTTACACGCTAGTATGAATGAGTTCCCGAGCTTTTATGAGATTCTAATGGAGGGAAAAGGAATAGGTACTGAAGACCCCAGACAGAGGGACATATATGGAGGAGGCGCACCAAGGGGAGGGAAACTGAGGCAGTCAAAAATCATCTTTACTTGCCGTACCAAGAGGGGGGTGAAAGCCTATTGTGGGAGGAGCCCTTGATGCTACAGTTGCAGCCATGTCCTCAAGGTTCTCACTCCCTTTGGTTCTGCTTCTAAGTCTCACTGACTGTGGCCAAGACCGTCAAAACGGACAACATGAAAACACAGCTGGTCAGGTTGTCTGACTGAGACCTAGATCCCTGACCTCACGTGCACTTCATTGTCCACAGAGATACTGGAGAGAGAGTACTTCCACATGGATTTGGTCCTCGGCACTCCCCTCATGCACAGGATGTGAGGGGGACTTTAAGTTCCACTTACTTTACAGGGAGAAATGGCATATTTCTTTAGCTGAGCATATTCAGTCACACATTTATCACACTGTCTTTCAACCCCAATTGAAGTGAGTGGTGGGCGGGGAGGACATTTTTCTGGTTTCTTCTCCCAATGCCAACTTTTATATAGCTCTCACTGCCTCTTGAGAGTAGCCTAGCTTAGCTCTTTCATAGCTGGAAGCCAGCAGAGTCTTCCAAGGAATTGCTCTTGTTGTCCCTGGCACAGTAGGCCCTAAGAATAAACTCTACACTTAACAGTTTGCACTTTCGAACTGTAGCGTCTGCAGCCCAAAGCAGAGCCTGCTAAATGGGGAGCAAGGCCTCCCGCCATCTGCTAAGGGAGAGGCTGGAGGATGCCAGGTCCTCGTGCTCCCCAGTTGCAGATGAGAGCTGGGCCGGAGTGGGGCATGAGGGTGTTTGTAAAATGGGGTCGAGGGAGAGATGGTAGAGCTGCCTTTAGCTGTTGCAGAGGCCAGGAGAGGTGTCTACAGGAGAAGAGTCCTGAGAAGCAGGAGGCCTCGGCTCCCTGGAACTGGCTGAGCAACCTCAGAAAAGTAGCACCTCCTCCCTCTCTGGGCCTCAATTTCCTCACATATAAACTGAGGAGGCTGGACCAGATGATTCTTGTGCTCCACAGTTACGATTGTGTTCCACCTATGATTCCACAGTTACGTGAACTGAACTGTTCTTGGATCACTTACTTTAAAATACATGCAATAAGCAGTTGTTACAACTGTGTTAAACTTAGAAGGTTATTTCATCTGTAGTACTGGATTTAATTTACAAGTGATAAGAACTTTACAACCCTCCAAAGAAATTCTCTCTCTCTCTCTCTCTCATTCATGTTAAATGCTGAAGGTTTTCTGAACAAGATGCCATACAAGCAGTTTAAATTTATGAATTTTCACATAACTTTAACATCATTTAAAGGGGAAATCATATATTATCCTTAAAGCCCTTAATCCCCAATACTTGTAGGTTATATATAAGTGAGAAAAAAGTCAAGAACAAAGGAAGCCTTCTTCCAGGAGGTAGAGCTGAATCCGCCCTCCCCTTGAGTGTGAACTCAGTAACTGACTTCCATCACACAGAGCACAAAAAGGGGGAAGTGACTACAGTAGAGAATCCCGGCAGACACCTTAACCCAGAGACCAAGGGCAACGTGACCAGTGAGAAGCTGTGTAATATCACACATTCCTGATATAACGCTGTGAGAAGGGCACTCCACCTCTCTGACATTCTTTCCCCAAAATCCACAGCCCCAGTGTAATAACGATACAAAGCCATCAAACCCAAATTCAGGGACATCCTACAAAATTCCTAACCCATAATCTTCTAAGCTGTCAAAGTTACCAAAGCAAGGAAAGAAAGAGAACTCGTCACAGACAGGAGGAAGCTGAGGTGTGGCAGCTGCATGCAACGGGGCATCTTGTGTAGGATCTTGGAACAGAAAAAAGACACTAATGGAAAGAAAAACTGGTGAAATCCAAATGAAGTCTATAATCTGGTTAATAGCATTATACCAATGTTAATTTCTTAGCTTTGATAAAGGTATTATAGTTATAGAAGATCTTAACATAAGGAGGAGCTGGATGAAGGGTATCCAGGAATTCTGTGTACTTTATTTTTGCAACACTTTCGTAAATCTAAAATTACTTCAAAATAAAAAGCTAAAAGATAAAGGACTGTACATGGGGTGGACAAAGTCATTAATGCTAAAAATGTGTCAACTAGTAATGAATATGGCGTTACTCTTTGAATGTAGTTCAAATGTAAGGTTTAAAATGTGTACATCATTAAACCTGAATTAAATGTCAAAAAACCATGGCATCACTATCTTTACCTTCATATTCACTAAATTACACTATAACCTCTATGAGAGATTTTCTGTCTTGTTCATAACTGTATCCCTATCACCTAACTCGGTGTGGGTATGTGTCGAGTGAATGAGTGAATGAGTGATGCTATTCTGGGCTTTGCACACAGACAATTTGATAAACTCAGTCCGTGATTCTTAGATTTGATAATCTGAGGAGATATATTTAAATAGTTTATATATCAAATTTATATTTTAGTATGTATCATTTATACATAAACCTGAGAAATCTAAGATCAATATATGAAATCTAAGAATATGTATATAAAATATACATACATAAAACCAGAGAGAGCACAATAACAATACTGAGTGAATCTGGGGAAAAATGAATTTATGTTGGTAGGAATTTTTGTCTGTTTTTTTCACTGCCATATCCTCAGTGCCTACAATACGTTTGGCATTAGCTGACACCCAACAAATATTTGCTCAAATGGATAAATGAATCAGCCTCATGTACAAGCCAAGGGGATGCCTTCCAGTTCCTTTCAGGTGAGTGCGTGGGAAGAGCGGGGCTGCTGCAGAGAAGCTCTCGGTCTCCCCGCCTGAAGGCAAGTTGGCATGTGCTGTGTTTGTGCTAAATGTCCCCCTGCGATGCCTTAGAGATCCTCCCACTCTGCCTCCCATGGCCTCCCAGAATCCGCACTGTGCACAAAGGTTCGACTGTGTTGTCACCCAACGGCAAAAAAAGGAACACCACATCGGAAATGTCTCCACACACTCATTTCCACATTAAAATTTGTGTTGACTTGGTGAAGAAATTCAGCGGAACTGAACGCCCCTCTGCAGATTGGAACTTGCCCGGAGAGCCCCCAAGCAAAAATTTAAGAATGAATCCCTTTACTCTTCTGAATTACCAAATAAACATCTCCCCAGAGAAGGGCTTCTCTTGTGGGGTCCCCAAGCAGTATTGCTGTCCTTCTTCCTATGAGCTTTTAATTGGAGCGTGACTCTGGATACGGCATGGATAATTTCCCTGCTTCAGAAACCCTCAGAGTCTGGCCTCGAGTTACAAAAATGAAACACAACTGTGTACATAGAAGTCTGTCTGGGAAGCCAACAGTAATTAACTCTGCTCTTTTTATGCTTTAGAATCACAACCTCGAAATTTTCTATTGTTCTCTTCCAGGCACTCCTATTATTATGGACTAAAACTGAAATGAAGCGCCTTCTCTTCGCCATGGCCCTATCATTAAAGGGGAAATGATTTCAGTGGGCTAAGGTCTCCTTTACCTGCATTGTTACCGTTGTTATTCATGGGAGAAATGGAGAGAGCTCAGTGGAGAATTTAACTCTGGGACAGACCCAACAGCTGCAGAGGAGGCAATTTGAGAAACATCCAACAGTGCATCCAATCAAAGCTAACTTTCCTTCTCTCCCACCACAGGTAATAAAGTTGGCAGCATTAATTTTGAGCAAGTCACTTCTAACTCTGTGTGGATGGGGGCCATGGTCCTGCTTCTTTAATTCATTCTGTTCCCGTGCCCCTGCACAGTGCAGCATGCTGTAGGTGCCTAATAAATATCTGTAGTCTGATTTATTTATTTATTTATTTTTATTTCTTTTCTTGTATTGATTCTATATAGAGAGGGAGAGAAATATCAATGGAGAGGGAAACATCAATTGGTGGCCTCTCGCATACTCCCCAAATTGGGACAAAACCCCGCAATCTAGGCATGTGCCCTGACTGGAAATCGAACCTGCGACCATTTGGTTTGCAGGAAGATGCCCAACAAACTGAGCCACACCGGTCAGGGCTGTAATCAGATTTCTTGATACACCTTCACTGCAGTTAGGGTCAGCTACTGGGGACTCTGACGGACACTGAGACATCAGGACAGTGAGACTCCTGAGTCTGAAGAGATTATCCAGCTGAACTATGAAACAAAGATGACCCTGTTGATAGTTTTCTGCAAACATCAGGCAAGCCTTCCTAATGTTTGGGATCTATAATAGAGTCAAGGCACTTCCTCAAGAGGTAGCTTCAGCTGAGAGCGGAGAATGGCCCAGGTTCCCCTGTGCCAAGGAGTTCCCCTGTTCGGTGAGCTGGGAGGGTTACTGAAGACGATGGATGCGGGTATGCTTAACAAATACACATGCTCACTTTTGTCTTAACCACTTGGTGTTCAAGAGCACGGACTCGAAGCCAGATTGTCTATATTTGAATGCCTACTATGCCGGTAACTAGTTGTTTGACTTTGAACAATTTACTTAACCATACTGTGTCTCAGTTTTCCATCTGTAAAATGGACATAATACTACCTATCATAATCCTCTTGTGAGGATTAAATATACATAAAGCACTTAGAAGAGTTCCTGGCATATAGCAAATGCTATATGTAGGTTAGATGTTATTTTTGCTATTGTTGTTATTTATTTATTATTATTAAAGCATTCTTCAGATATAAGGTATCTTTACCACTCTCCACAATGGATGATATTGCACTTTTTCCCAACAAATTAATGAGATAAGTTTTATTATTATCCTCACTTTAGATAAGAGAAAAATTAAGATCAGAAGACTTAAGCGTTTGTTAACCATCCTTTGCTCATTTCGCTACACCATTCTTGTCTTTTGGTGATGGTGCAGACAGTGATCTTCAGAGGACAGTCGAGTCCTGCCATGCTAGGTGTGGAGCAAGGGCAGGTGGCTAAGCAGGGCCCTACTGGCCCAAATAGGTTGTTTTCTTCAATAGCATCCTGGGTATCATCCTGCTTTGGTGGCTGACCACCGCATCATTAATTCCATGCTTGTGCCCATGTCTAAACTCTGCTCACCCCTCAAATACAGTCCCTAGCTGCAAGATTAACCTTTATTTTTCTTGTTCTCATTTTGTCTCAGTATAGCTTGCCTTGTATACTCTAAGAGTTTTTTTCCTGGGGGGAAAAAACATGCCATCTGCTGCCAGGCTCAGATATAGCCTATTGAGTTGGACCGGAAATGAGCAGGAGGTCAGGGCTTTGGGAACTGGGCCCCTGGGCTGGGGACCAGGAAGTTGGCGCCCTTCCTCCCAGGCTATTAGCTACTCGAGAGCTGGCATGTTTTCTGATGGCATCTGCTTGTACAGGCTTTCCGAGACCACTGCAAGCCTGGAGCAAGGCTCTGGGGAGGTTACGAGGTTGAATCAGACACAAGCAATGCACCATGAGACTCACAGCCCAGGGATGGGCGAAATGCCCACACAGAGAAAACTCTTAATGCTGGAGCCAGCTTACCGCATTTTCAATGCTGCTCTTCCTCTTACTAACTGCATATCTTTAGGCAAGCTGCTTAACTTTGCTGTGCCTCAGTTTGTCATCTATAAAACCTGGATAATGATTATACCTTTCTAGTCGGGATTCAGTGAATTAACACATATAAAACTCATGGAACAATGTCTGTGCATGGTAAGCTTTTAATAAAAGTTATCATTATTACTATTATAATTGTTATATTGTATATTTCACATATTATTAAACATAGTATTAGCATATACTACATCTAGTACACTACACATATACTATATAGCATATATACTGCATATATAAGTATGTAATATGCATATATAGCATATAGCTTATACATAGCATATTGTTATATGTACTGTTATTAAAATAGCTATGTATTATTATTAAAATGTTCCGTAGCAACACCATGGAAAGAGTGATTATCTCTGACAAGGTTGGTCCAAGAAAGATATAGTTATAAAACAATGTAAGAGTCACTATTTGTTGAAAGCTCAAAATATGTGGACCCCTTTATAAACACAGCAATTTTCAACCTTTTTCATCTCACAGCACACATAAACTAATTACTAAAATTCTGCAGCATACCAAAAAACATATTTTTTGCCAATCTGACCAAAAAGGTATAACTTTGATTCATTCATATCAGACGCTATTGTTATGCTGGCTGTCATCATTTTTTTATTTGACAATCTAGGATAAAAAAGGTCAGTGCCCCTGACTAAATAGTCATATATTGCATGCTTTAAAAATTCTTGTGACAGAACAGTTGAAAATCACTCATCTAATGTAATCTTCACAAAATCCCATGAATGGATGGTATTTGCCACATTTTAGATGAGAAAACAAATCCTCAGAGAGGATAAATAAGAATTTGCACCCAGATCAGACTGCCTGCAGAGTACCAATTCTTAACCTCCATGCGCTATTCTTCAGGGCACAAGGCTTTTGATGCAGATCAGAAAGGCAGGAAAAGTGAAGTGTGTGGGAACTAGCATGGGGAGGGGCACGGAGGCCTCTAAGGCCAGGAAAGCAGTGCTGAGGTCAAGGAGCTCCGTCAGAGCAAGAGAATGAATGCTAAAGCCCCTCCACCGAGGTGGGTGCCAGGCTCGTACAACACTGAGCCTTCCCCATCCTAAGCCTCCACACTCACGCTGTAGACCAGATGGGTGTCCTGGATGACAAGTGGAAATCGTTGTGCAGCGTCTCTGGAGCTTGGACCACACCTGACTGATGGCATGATAGGAGGCAAGAAATCATCCCCCTTCTTCTCATCTCTCTCTTACATTCTCCCACTTCCTTTGGTATCTTTGTTGCTGAGATACAAACTATCATAACATACTCAGAGTCCCATGTGCCTGACTCACTGTTGCTGGGGAAAGATTCTGAGGGCAGAGGCTGCTGAGCCCCTCAGGGAAGGTTCCCAGCAGGACTGAGTGATTGGGCAGGCTTGCTGCTGGGAAAACCAGAAGCTCCTAGTGACTGGCCAGGCCAGGCCTGCCTCCTCCAGAAGCTGTCCTCAACATCCCCACCTGCACCACCTGAGAGAGGATTTCAGAAAGTGCACAGCTGGGGCCTAGTCAAAACAGAATAGCTCTGCTTTCGTCCATTTCTGCCTGAGGCTAGGAGGTGCAAAGGCAGCCTGGACAACCTGGAGACTCTTCCCTACCAGAAATGATAAAATAGAAGCTAATGATATCAACTTCGGAGCAACCTAAACAGGCATCATGCATGCATTCATTTATCCAAAAAAAACATTTACTGAGAACACACTACCTACTAGAGATAAACAGAATCCCTACATTCTAGAGAGGGAGGCCTTCCAGTAAACAAATATGGAAGACAATGGGATTCATGCTCGATGGAGGATACATAGGTGCTATGGAAGAACAGAAGAGGGGCACCCAATAGCCAAGGGAGGTGGATAGAGTGAAGTGCAGTGACATCTGAGCTGAGCTGTGAAAAGTAAGTGGGAATTAGAGTTGACCAAGAGAAGAGGCGGGATAACGCCAATGCAGAAGGAGGAGCATTTATGTAAATGTTTGTCAGCTGGAGTTACAGGAAATAAAGGTATTCGACAGGCAATATTTTCTCTAAGAGTTATGGAGGATGGGGTGGGGGAGAGAAATGTTTTAAAAACACCCCTTTAGCAGATGAAGGGAGCTGAAAAAGGAGCTGACAGCACATTCATGAGACTCACACAGCTCTCCCACCTCCCATGTCAGCGTTCTCTTCCTGACGGGGGACTCAATTTGGATTCTGGTGCCTTCCTCTCTTTTGGATGGCTTTACAGAAGGCATGCTCCTTGTAAGGGTGGAGAAAAAGCAGTTTTATACAACAATCTTATGTATATCAATCCATTTGATCAACCCCGTCTTACAAATGAAGAAGCTGAGTTATACAGGGATAGGCGCCTGTGTCACACAGTGTCGACACAGTGTCACACGCCTGCAGAAACGGAGACCGCAAGCAGGTCAGGGGCGTGACCAGGGAGAACAGTGGGAGTCAGACATGGATCCTCCAACCCTCAATCTGAAGTTTGCACACTGTGTCAGCAGACATCTCTGGTCTCTGCCTACTACTAACCTGCAGTGGGATCTTGAATTAGTCACTTAATTTGTCTAGGCCTTCATTTCCTTATTTATAAATGAACAGATGAGTCTTTCTGAAACCCTTTCTTACTCTCAGTTTGTAGTGTCTTAGAAGGAAACTTGCACCATTACTCACCCCTAAGAGTTCCTTGATCAGAAATTCAAGAAGTGCCACTTGGAAGCCAACCCATGAGCCTTCTAACCCAAAAATAAGGCTTTAGTGGGAAATATTATAGATGGCTTTTCCTACATTTCCATAACCCCATAAGGTTTGGAAATTCTCCTAAACAAATAAACTTGCCTTAATAATTTATTGACCTAGAATCCATGCAAGAAAAAATGATGTGTAATGAAGAGAAAAGACCAAAAATATGCCCTATGGCTAATCAAGTGTGTGCCCTTGGTCACAGCCTCTTCACCTCACACTCAGTTTATTCATCTGCAGACTGAGGTGGTTGGAATAGGTGATCATTAAAGCCCATTAAATGTCTTCAATAAACCTTACCTCATATAAGCAACTGCCTCCTCAATGTATCTCCTTGATTTTCTAGTAAGCATTTCCAGCTGAACATGCTACTGGCCCTTGGACTGCACTTTGAGTAGCAAGAATGTAGAGTACAGAGCCCACATTAGTTTGTCTATTGTCTGTCTCTCCCAAGTAAAGTGTAAGCTCCATGAGGGCCAGAATTTGTTTACTCCTGTATTCCCTAGCACTTATATCACTGATTAACACAGAATAGATATAAAATAAATTTCATTGAGTGAATGAATGAGCGAATCATGTGTATAGAGCAGGAATGGCAAGAACCCCAGAGAACCATCTAATAAAGTTCTAGGAATTGAAGTGAAATCCCATGGGATGATTTCCTGAAGCAGACAGAAATGCAACAAGCCAGAGAAGGGATTAAATCAGTTCATCGGAACTTAATCTTCAGATTCAAGAAATGAGTCGGGCCAGCTATGAGAGTTGAGGTCCAAGAGTCAGGGATATAATGAACCGGAAAGCCAAGCAAGGGCAAAAGAGAAGTGAAAAGCTTCGTGACAGCATGAGCGCATTTATGGTGCATCAGTGGACTGCTCTGGTTCAAAGGCACAGGGTTGGAAAGGACAAATTCCACTTCATTTCAACCCATCTCGGAAGTATCTAATTTTAGAATGCAGGTGACATATACTCCAATGCTTACCATTCACCGCACTGGGTTTAATTTGTTCTAAATTTATTTATAACTTAGAAGGTATCCCATAATTCAAGTATTCCAGTGTGACACAATAGTTTCATGATATACATTGTCCGCCACAGTAATGTCAACATGGTTTTTCTGATGATGGTGGTAATGATGATGATGGTGATAATTATACCCATCTCGATTTTCAAAAAGGATTTGAGGCATTTTATAAAGTAACAGCAACAATAAATAACACTCATGTTGTCCTTGCCATGTGCAAACCACTGTTCTAAGGACTTTATAGATATGTACTATTTATCCCTTCCAACAATCTTATGAGGTAGCTGCCATCACTATCCCTACTTCATATGGGATAAAGCTGAATCCCAGGGAGGTTAGGTCCAAGATCACTCAACTAGCAAAAGGCAACATACATAATAAGGCAAAAAATAAGTCCTTTAAGAATCGACTCATAAAATGAGGAAAGGACGGCCCATGCAAGCTAATATGGTCAGAAAACGTGGGAAGAGACTACCACTAAATCTCACCACGAAACTTAGTTATGAGCTTCCTAATAGCCCAGGGGAAAAAGATATTGTGATGGGTTTTAACCATAGGTGATCACAGGGAAATCGTAAGAAATTTAAGAAAAGTCTCATAAGCTTTTCGTGAGAAAATTTGGGAGACTAAAGCAGAAACACCGGAGAGGGCAGGGAGTAGTCAGTGTCAGCGATGATGCTACTCCAGACGGCAGAGTCACACAGACAGAAGTCGCGTCAGAGGGAAGAGGGGAAAGTAGACCAAAGTGCCAAAAAGTCAACAGGGGTGGGCAAAATAGAGACCGGAAAGATGAGGCAGGATGTCTGAAACCCAGAGAAGGCAAGAGTCTGAGTAAGGAATAGAAACACAGCAGGGCTGGCACCACAGAAAATCTGGGGAACGCAGGATACTGATGATAAAGTCTTTCAGTACCTTGCTACTCAAAATGTGGTCCTTGGACAAGATACATCTGCATCATCTGGGAACTTGCCAGAAATAGAGAATTTCAGGCCCTCCCAGTTCTACTGAATCTGAATCTGCATTTTTAAACCAGATCCTCAGATGATTTTAACGTACCTGAAGGTTTGAGAAGTACTGCTTTAACACAGACTTCAGTGAATTTTCACACAGCGGTGGACTCCAGGCACGCGTCAGGCACATCACATCCACAATTCCCTTGGATCCTCATCATAGTCAAACAATAAAAATATCTTTGCCCTGGCCAAGTGGCTAAGTTGGTTGAGCATTGTTCCACACACCAAAAGATTGTGGGTTTGATTCTTGGTCAGGGCACATTCCTAGGGTGTGGGTTCTATCCCTGGTGTGGACATTTACAAGACACAGCCAATTTTTCTCTCTCTCTCTCTCTCAATATATCCTCGGGTGAGAATTTAAAGATATCCTTTTTGTAGTCATATTACAGAAGAGAAAATTGAGGCCCATGGTCACAGTCACACAACAGAGTTGGGACTTTGTTCCCAAACTAATTTGCTTCAGATTTAATGCTCGTTGATAATTCAGTGCAAATCCATCCTAAGGGCCCGAGAAAGGAGTGTCCTGGCCTAGACATTAACAGGGAAGCCGCTGCTGGCATGCATCAAAGTGTGCCGTAGTGAATGATGGAGGGAGCTCCTGCAGTGGGGATGGAAAGGAGGAGGCGGCTGTGAGCAGGTATAACTGATGTCTTGTAGGAAGCTATAACCAGGGCCGTCTGAGAGCATGGCACATTCAGCCCTGAATGCATTTCAGAAACAAGTCCTTCCGATTCTATTACAGGGGGCAAGTGGAGGTAGCACTCACCGTGACATGCTGCCTACTCTGAGCACCCCGCCGTGGCCTCACCCAGCTCAGCTGGCTGTGGCGCGCTATCCTTCTGTTCCATTTGTTCAGCAAAATGTCAGTGTGGGGGCAACCGAGAGTGAACTCCTCTTTCATGTGCCAATCAGTCAGGTACCACTTGTAACAGCTCTTGTGTGTTATTCATCTGTGGGTATTGTGTGTTATTTAACTTTTCCTTTTTTTGTGGTTGGTCTCTCCACCCAGTTTTTCTGAAGCTCCATGTGGGCCAGGACTGTTTTGTATTTAATTGGACTTCCCAGAGCACAAGGCAGACACGCATTATGTATTTAACAGGTTTGGGTGACGGACAGCCTCTTCCAGAGTGTGCAGGCAGCCCAGCTTTTCCCAGGCCCCTCGAGCGCCGTCCAGGGAGAGCAGTCACAGTGGAGGTGACCAGTTCTGGCCGCTAAGTGGGGCTGCCCCATGGGCTGGCCAGACTGTCCCAGTTAACCGCCCCATCCGGGGGCTCAGGGAACCCCTGGTGTGCCTCACCCTCCACTTTCATCTTCATAAGAAACGGCAATATCACCACACGTGGGTGTGTGGTGTGAAGATACGAGGTGGGGTTCTCGCCCAGGCAGCCGTTTTGCTACATTGTGTTCCTGCCCTTCCTGAGGAGATAAGAGGTAGACAAGCTCAGGGTTCTCTCCTCCCGACCCGCAAAGGCAACGAGCAACCAAGTTCCCATTTCTCAGGTGCCTCCTCAGAACTGCACCCCATGTCAGTATCTATAATAAGATATGGGTCACTTAAAAGCAGCAGTAAAGAAAAAATGCTGCTTCCTGGAATGCAGGGAAGATCAATGCCTCTGAGCTTCCCTTTCTTCTCAGAAGATCTCCCTCCAGGCAAAACTGATTTGCATGGGCTGCATTCAGAACCTCACTGAGGGAGGCTCAAGCCTGAGGTTGCAGGAGATGCTGTCACCTTCCCCAGCCCTAGGGGGTGGGGAGAGATGAGCACTAAAAGAGAACTAACTGTGGGGGTCGTGGGGGGCGTAGGGAAAGAGGAGCAGCCTGCTCTGGAAAGACAAAAGAATACAAAGTCATATATCCTTTGAGAGGAAGAAATAGCTAAGAAGTATAAACGGCTATGCACACAAACCCACTTCCTACCTGGCTCTGAATCAGGTTCCAGTTTCAAGGTGGCCTCGACACAGACTAACTCCTCCGGAACTCAGCTGGAATCGGAGGCAGCGACCGCCTGCCTCACCTTCAGAGCAGAGTGCAGAACGAGCCCCACCCGAGGAACCCCTGTGACCGGTCTGCTGACTCGCAGTGTGTTCTGCCAGCCCCAGAGGAGGGAAACGTAACTCTGATCACTCCTTAGCCCTCCAAGCCTTTTCCTTCTCCTTCACTCCTCTTCAGACTCCCTCATTTTATACGCCGGGGTAATACCAGGCACCGTGATGCTAATGTTTACTGAGAAGTCAAAGAGAGTAAGTATAAAAGATAGCACTGAGTAGAGGACTTGAAAAGGCAGAGGATTTAAAAATGGGGATTTTTCTTTCTTTTTTTTTTTTTTAAGATTTTATTTATTTATTTTCAGAGAGAGGAGAAGGGAGGGAGAAAGAGCAATGTATGGTTGCCTCTCACTTGGCCCTCATTGGGAACCTGGCCCGCAACCCAGGCATGTGCCCCAACTGGGAATCGAACTGGGACCCTCTGGTTACCAGCCCGCGCTCAATCCACTGAGCCACACCAGCCAGGTGGGATTTTTCTTTTTATTTAAAAAGAATCAGGCCCTCTTGGCTTTAGGTTAGGTCCCAGAGGTCAGGCTGAGTTGGGGCGAGAGGAAAGGGAGGGGAAAGGGAGAGAGAGATTGAGATACTTTTTGCTTCTCCTGGTGTGAAAAATGTCAAGACAAGAAGACAGGTGTGGCTCGTGGCCTCATGTGACCTAGGGATGACCTCTCCAAGTGGATACATCCCAAGATACATCCAATCTGGCCTTCAGAACGAAAGTGCGCCTGGCCACAGAGTTGGAAGGGATCA